>CM033116.1:19934072-20039599 GCA_019321725.1 Paulownia fortunei | reverse complement strand
CTCCTCTAATCCTAATCCACTAGGTTTCCACTTGCTCATTTCCTTATTTAATCTTTTCTTCCATCAAACCCTAAGACAAGTTTAATTATTGTAATTAAACTTCTTAATAGGCCTCCTACGAGCACAGTAGCTTGAGGTTGGACTTTAATAAATTTATTTAAGTCCAATTAATTGATCCCCATCAATTAAATAAGCCCAACATAATTAATTGATCCAATCATTAATTAATTTGTTCCACTTAGGGTTGTAATAATATTAGAACCTATTAAATAATTTTATTATTTAATATTCTCAATTTAATTAATTGACCATATCAATTAATTAAATTGTTCATATGTAGGGCTCCTAATCAAATTAGGTCTAATTAAATAACCACTTCATTTAATCGAATAAATTAAATTAACTCCTTAAGTTAATCTATACCCTACTCAATTAATCAATCATATCAATTACTTAATTAGCTCCACATGGACTCCCTAATCTTATTATGCCCAATTAAAAATCATATTATCTGACTGGATAATTGATTTAACTCCTTAAATTAATTTAGGCCCCAAATTAATTAATCTTTATTAATTAATTTGATCCAACCCTTGAATATATTTGTGATATAATTCATGCATTACATGCTATTCATATGTCAATTGCATTGGTATTGACATGATGTAATTCATTTCCTCTTATAACAACATTCTTAGCACTAAAATGCTCGAATTCTCATATTGCTAGTTATTGATTTTTCCTAACTTAAGTAGTCCAATTAACATCAAGATATGAAAACAAATTAAGTTGATCAATATTTTGGATATTCATGGGTTATATACTAATGTTTTAGAAGTGTTAAAGGCGTTACACTATAGTTTTGAAAGTGTTAAAGGTGTTACTAGTAAGCTATATGATTTGATTTGAATTGATCAAGGTGTTTCAAAAGCATATATTGGTAAATTACATATTTGGGACACTATACATTATATACTATGATTGAAATATGATATTACGAGATTCATACGTGCGTAAGATTATCAAAGTGCAATTTTAACAATCGTGCAAGAATCGGGGGTTAATCGGGTTAAAAATTGAATAGACGATTAGGAATTAGGGTTGGAAGTATTTATATAATAATGTGGTGATTAAAATAGGTTCAAGTAGATAAATGTACATCTTAAAACATGTGATTGAGGCTTACAAAGAGGGTGAAAAATCTGATTTTACCATAAGTAGCCACCTCAAGCTCTTGCCACCTAAGCTTAAGCACCTCAAGCCTTTCTTCACTCTTAAGCACTAACCCACAACCCATAACCATTTTTGAGTCATTTCAACTTCCAAATACCTACCTTAAGCTCTCCAAGTTGAAAGAGAAGATAAAGGAGGCAAAGTGAAGAAGTAACTGACAAGTTAAAGATGAGTTTATGCATAAGTGAGGTTTACTCACGGTTTTGGCAATAATTTTAATATTATTTGAGGGTTTTATGATTTCTAAAGCTTGTATTCTTTTTTATAATCATGCTAGGGTGTTATTGGTAGTTTTATTATGCACAAAGCAAGGATTTTTTATTGCAAAACCATAGTAGGAATCACTAAAGGCAAAAATTGTGAAGCTGTTGATTTTCATTCTTTAAGCTTTATAAAAATTAGTAATTGTTGTTGGGTTTGCTTGATCCCAGGGTATATTCAACATAAAATATTTTTTTTAAAAAACAAGCATGGTATGACTATTAAGCAACACCAAGAATCTGATTCACAGGGATCTAAGTCTTTCCTCTCCAAAGTAGCCCACACTTTTAGCAGGAACACGAAATCAAAATTTCACTAGCAATTCAAATTCCTTTACTAATCTAGTTTGTGGAGTCAATGTAGTGAATATTAATTCTTTACAAATTCATTTCAACTTGTGCTAAAAGAATTAATACTTAGACAAAAGATGAAATTTTTGGTTGAAGAAAAGATGAAAGAAGAAAATAATTTTTTCCCTAATTTATTTCTTACTAGCCAAAATTTTAGAAGAGAGTTCTTTCTCAAATTTTTGGCCCTTTGGTATTTATAATAGGGTAAAAAATTCCAAGAGTCACACTCTTGGTATTTTGGGCCTTTTTTTTATTAGTTGGAAGATTTTTGGTTGATTCCAAATCTCCCAAAATTTTCCAACTCTATCTCTTTTATCTTCCTAAGGTACTTAGAGACTTCCAAGAATATCAAACTCTTGGATTCCATCTTTTTCAAACAACCCTCGTGGGCCTCTCCTAATGGGTCATACTGATTTGGACTTGGACTTTAAAATAAATCCCATAGTTAATCTAATTAATTGTTGAAGCCCAAATTTAATTAATTAACTAATTCCATGTAGCCCACCTAATCAAATTAGGCTCAATTAAATAATTTAATTATTTAATTGAGTAAATTAATTTAGAAATTAAATTAATTTATTGTCTACACAATTAATTTGATCCAATCAAATAATTATTTTAGTTCAATTAGGTTTCCTAATCTTATTAGGTCTGAATAAATAATCTAATTATTTAATTAAATTTTTAAGCCCTATTAATTAATCTCTATTAATTAATTAGATCCAACACCTTAGATCAATTCTTAAGTTAGAAATGTTCCATCTTAAATTGTGTGTGACCTTTTAGGTTCACAACTAAGCTAATAGTAGGCTTGTAATATTTGCAAGTTATCAATAATAATTATTCTGATTAATTAATCAAATTAATTAATCTACTTGAAATTAACTCCTTAATTTATAAAATCTCACAAGTCATGGGAAACACCTATCAAATGTATCATGACTACCTAGTCTTAGGTGAATTAGGAAATGAATGTATTTCAATTACGAGTATCATGCACGTAAGGTCCTTTTGTCATCTAATCTCCCCATTGAGTCTAGGGAATGATTAATAGTTGAAACCCTAATTGCTCAATAACTATGATTCTATTTCAAGTTTCAATGACTCATGACAATTCATTAGAAAACCCACGTCTAACGTTTATTTTGCATTGGCTAAAGACTTTTGAGTCATGAACTATGAAAACATAGGAGATTCACTTGTTCTACCAAACAAGTGATAAATTCTTTGTTGGCTACTCATTAATCTCCATACATATTAATGCAACATTCAACGTACCGTTTTGTGATTGGGAATCAATCAAAAGATACATCAAAATGGAACACAACATGCATAAGATTACCATGGTGCTTCAAGTCCAAGGACTAATTATGTACTATCATAACATGAAAATTCTTATTTTGACTAACAACATTTCCAATTAAGAATTTCCACTAGGCTTGTTCAATGTACTTGTTCTCTAATAAGCGCCTGCATACATGCACTAGCATCACTACGCTAATGTTTATAGAGCGAGACATCCTTCTCATGCAAGCATGCATTGCATGCGTGTGTCTATTGGCCTATTCAATGTCCCATCTCAAAAAGTCCTTGACTTAGAACTAATATAAGACCAAAGGCATGGAGGTATATTCCATGATCACCATCAAATGCGTGATCATGCCTCGTTGCTAAGTTTGATCTATGGACTTTATCTAATTACTATATGCAATTAAAGATAAAAAAACTTGCCTATTTTATTAATATGATTTGAAAAAGATTACCTTTACAAATACAAGAGTATAAAAGATATCCAATCTAATTGGCGCACTAGGTACTGCTCTAACAATCTCTCACTTGCCCTAGTGCTAATTATCCATGTACTTCAAGCCCATCTTATCAAAATGTCCGTTGAATACCTTTTGTGTTAAGGGTTTGATCAGTGGGTCTATTATATTTTCTGCCGAAGTGACTCTATCCACTACAATGTCATCTCTACTAATGATCTCTCTAATCATGTACTATCACCTCATAATGTGCTTAGATCTTTGATGAGATCTTAATTCTTTTGCTTGCGTAATAGCTCTATTATTATCATAGTATTTTAATATAGGATCAACAACTGATGGAACTATATCCAACTCTTGGATAGAGTTCTTCATCCAAATAGCTTTCTTTGTTGCATCACAAGCAGCAATGTATTCACCCTTGATGGTAGAATCTACAGTTGTCTTCTACTTGGAACTCTTCCAGTTGGCCACACCATAATTTATGGTTAATATATATCTGGATGTAGACTTTGTGTCGTCTATATTGGACTGAAAACTAGAATCATTATAGCCTTCTAGTTTCAGTTCTCCAGAGTCGTATACAAGAAAGATATCCTTAGTTCCTCTCAAGTACTTGAGGATCTTCTTTATGGCCTTCCAATGTTCCTCACTTGGATTGGACTGATATATGCTCATAATACTCAGAGCATATGAGATATCAGGCCTCATACATAGCATACCATAGATTATGCTCCTAATGGCAGATGCATAAGGTATGCGGGTCATTATTTCCCTATCCTTAGGAGTTTTAGGAGACATAGCCCTTGAGAGAGAAATGTCATGATTAATTAGCAAGAATCCTCATTTGGATTCCTCAATGTTAAACATCTTAGCATTTTGTCCATGCAAGTGGATTGGGATAGTTCAATTATCCTTCCAGACCTATCTCCATAGATCTTTATTCCTAGAATAAAGGTATGCTTCTCCTAAATCTTTCTTGGAGAACTGGTTAGATAATCAAGTCTTAGTTGATTGCAACATCCTTACATCATTCTCAATGACTAAGATGTCATCAACATATAACACAATAAATGCCACTACACTCCCACTAATGTTCTTGTAGGTACAAGGTTCATCCGGGTTCTTGTAAAAATCAAACAATTTGATTATCTTATGAAACTGAATGTTCCAACTTTGGGAAACTTACTTGAGTCCATAAATGGATCTCTAGAGCTTGCAAATCTTTTGTTCACTCCCTCTAGATATGAAGCCTTCTAGCTGCCTCATATTGATCTTTTTCTTAAAGTTTCCATTAAGAAAAACTATCTTCACATTCATCTGCCATATCATGTAGTCATAATACGCTATTCTGGCCAGCAGTATCTAGATGGATTTAAGCATCGCTACTAGTGAAAAGGTTTTCTCAAATCAATTCCTTGCTTCTAAGTATAACCTTTCATAAGCAGTCGTGTTTTGTAGGTCACACCTCTTCATTTACTCCAAACTTCCGCTTGTAGACCCATTTACAGCCAATGAGAACTATTCCCTATGGTAGGTCTACCAAGGTCCATACCTTATTGGAGTGCATGGAGTCCATCTTAGATTACATGGCATCTTACCAACTTCCCGAGTTAATGTCAGACATTACCTCTCCATAGGTCCTCGCATCACTATCCAATGTGAGATTCTACTTATTCTGTAACAAAAATCCAAAATCCATACCTCTCAGGTGGATTTGAGATCCTTTTAGATCTCCAAGGAGGTTGTGTGTTCGAAGGCCCAGCCTCAACTAGTTGGCCCGTTACTATATCTGTTGGGAGGTTTTATGGTTCTTGAATTTCTTCAAGTTCTACGACTTCGCTATTTCTATCCAATAGAAGCTCCTCCTCTAAGAAGGTGACATTCCTCGAAACAAATAGATTCATTTGGATACCCCACAAACTTATATAAACTAGATCTCATATCTAATTTATCTCCTACTTGCTCCTTCACATAAGCAGCATATCCCCATACCCTAAGGTATTTATAAGAGGGTGGTTTCCCACACCACATCTCATATGGTGCTTTGAAAACTGACTTTGATGGTACTCTATTTAAAAGATATGTCATCATTTCTAGACCATAGCCCCAGAATGAAAAAGGAAGTCCAATGAAACTCTTCATCGATCGAACTATGTCTAGCAGGTTTTGATTCCTATCTACGCAACTCCATTGAGTTGAGGACTAGCAGGAGGGTCCACTGAGAGAGAATCTCATTCTCTTTTAGATAATTAAGAAACTCTATGCTCAAGTATTCACATCCTCGATTTGATCGAAAAGCCTTAATACTTAGCCCAATATGTTTCTCCACCTCACATCTGAATTCTTTGAACTTTTCAAAGGTTTCAGATTTGTACCTCAAAAGGTAAACATAACCATACCTAGAAAAGTCATCGGTAATGGTTATGAAGTAGTAATGCTGAGTAGTTAACATGTTGAAGATGATTGAGTCCATAATGAAGAAGGACAAGACAGTCATGCTTGTTAGATCCTTATTCAACTCTAAGGCTGCAAAGCCCAAGAAGAAGAAGGGGAAAGGAAAGCATTCCTCAAAGTCCAAAGGCATGAAGGCAACTGGTAGCATCTCCAAGAGTTCCAATAAGATTGATGACAAGTGCCACTACTAGGGCAAACATGGGCATTGGAAGAGAAACTGGAAGTAGAACGAGCTAAAAATTTATTAGATTTGATCCACTTAAAAATAAATATATCTCTAAGTGTTAGTGCTCTAGTCTCCATCTTATGCATGTTGAAGTTGACAATGAAGGTATCAAATAGTTAAGATAAAGATTGCAGGATGAGATCCAAATAGAGTTAGTTGTCCAAAATGACTCCAAATGACTCGAGCCTTTCAATAAGGCTTATCATCTTCAATCTATGATCATGGACTGAAGTCCTCCATCATACAGGTCCTAAAAAGCTCTTTCGAGATCTGATATCTCACATGCCTAATGTGTTCACTATACACTCCTTCAGATGAAGGTAGATATAGGCAGCATGTGCCATATTCTCATGTTGCCTCTGCAACTCATTTGACATTGATACTATCATATAACATTGAGCTTTGCAGATCATCATTAACTAGCTTGTTAAAATTGATGAGCTCTTCCTTAGTGGCGTCCGCTGGCTCAATCAACGGCGGAATCACATCAAGTTTGTAATCTCTCTTTTTGGATTGCAAAAAAATCATAAAGTTCCTCAACCAATCGATATAGTTGGGACTAGTTAATTTATTTGCATCTAGAATTGATGTAAGTGGATTTTTACCTATTTTATAGACAAGCTACAAAATTTAAATAAGGTGTAAAATTAGCATTCTTTCAAAAATATATTCATTTATAATAAGGTCTTTAGTAATAAATATTTCCTACTATTTTATCCTAATTCTATCACCCATAATGGTAATTTCAAAAATTATATTTTAGTGGGCTTGAGGCCCAATCAATATATCGTATGCCCTAATTTTATGAGCCCATAAAACATATTGAAAGGTAGTTAACTTTTAATGATTGTATCTCCATATAATCCTCAAGATATTTTACCTCACTTCTTCCATATACCCCAATTTTATGAGCTCATATGGTACTAAGTGTTAAGTAAGACCTATCGAACTTCCATGTAGATGCAGCATCAAAATATTCCATGACTCATGGCCAACGTAGAGTCCCATGGGCATCTCCATGCTTAGTAGAAATCACATCTTTCCATTACAGAGTCATTCTAAGACTCGTGACCATTGACAAAATAAAGTAGCATCATCATGTCGTCTACTTTTAATGGTAGGCATGGATTATTGGGTCCAACCTAATTTTATTCATATTTGCTTGAAATTGAAATTTCAAAAATTCCTTTACTTGATTTTAATTCAAGTGGGGTTATTTATTTTAATCAAAATTTCATCACCTTTTAATCTTAGTTTATTTAATATGTTTATGTTCAATTGATGGCAAGCATATCATATGAAAACATTATAGAAACCCTATGCATGCATCTAGCACATACATAACTTGGATGATTATGGGTCAATCCTTTGCGATCCATTAATCCAAAAATGGATCTAGGCCAGTCTAAGCGTAATAAAATAGAAATAGAAACTAATTTCTGTTACATGAATATATCTCATACATTCATGGACCTTCTCTGGATTCTCCATCTTGGTTCTTCATCTTATCTGCCAAAACAAAGAAAAAACCTCACCCTACGCTACTCTCATTTAAAAAATGTAAAGTATATACAATGAAAGAATAAGAGACTCACAGGTCCCATTTTAACACCCCAAAACATAATAATCTAAATCACATTGTTCAAAAGACTCATGATCATCCCATACAGGCCCATAAATATATCTCATGAATTTATAAAAGCATGTAAATTTACCATCCATTTAAATTATAATTTCATGACTTGGGATAAAATCTCGATTTTCATGAAAAAACCTATTTTAAAAAAAAATAAAATAATACTTTAATTAAAATTTTGAAAAAACAAATTTTACAATCCAACACGATGAGGCAGTCCAATGCCCCTCTCACGCTGCACACTGAGCACACAACATGCAGCACCATAACGCAGCTGCCAGCACGCGCGCTCGCCTAGTGCAAGCTTTCTATGTTGTTGTTATGCTATTGTGCCATGAGTTTTATTTCAACAACTGAATCAACATGTTCTATTTGACAATAAAATAAATTGCAAAATAATATACCAATCAAACATATAAAAATTTATTAATAATTTAACAATTAAATTTGCAGGCATAAATAAAATCCAATTGGAATTGCACAAACTGTGGTTCTGATACCACTATTGGGTTCGCTTGATCTGGGGTACATGTAATGAAAAATAAAATTTTTCAAAATAAGAATGCTATTACAATTAGGCAACACCCGTATCCGATGCAATTTTAATGATCTCGCAAATTTTAGTGGTTGTAAAATAAAAACAAAAGGTTCGATTTATGCCTTTGAGCACTCCGACTATCGTAAGGTATGAAGCAATCAATTGCTACCCTCTTTTCTGATTTTGGTTCATAGGGATCCCAGCGTCTCCCCTCCAAAGTAGTCCACACCTTGAGCAGAAACACAAAATTAAAATTCCACTAGCAATTCTGATTCCTTTACCATCCTAGTTTATGGAGAGAATATAGTGAATATTAACTCTTATATCAACTTGTGATAAAATAATTAATACTTAGACAAAAGATGGAAGTTTTGGTTGAAGAAAATATGGAAGAAGAAAATAATTTTCTACCTAATTTAATTCTTAATGGCTGAAAATTTGGAGAAGAGTCCCTTCTCAAATTTTTGGCCCTTTGGTATTTATATTAGGGGTCAAAAATCCCAAGAGTCTAACTCTTGGTATTTTTGGCTTCCTTTTTATTGGTTGAAAGATTTTTGGTTGATTCCAAATCTCCACAAAATTTCCGACTCTATCTCTTTTGTCTTCCAAAGATACTTAGAGACTTTTAAAAATATCAAACTCTTAGGTTTTCATCTTTTTCAAGCAACCCTCATGGGCCTCTCCTAACGGACCTCATTGAATTGCACTTGGACTTTAAAATAAATCCCACAATTAATCCAATTAATTATCTAACCTGAATTCAATTATTTAATTAAATTTATCTAGCTCACCTAATCAAATTAGGCCTAATTAAATAATTTAATTATTTCATGGAGTAAATTAAATTTAACAATTAAATTAATTTATGGTCTACATAGTTAATTTGATCCAATCAAATAATTGTTTCACTCTAATTAGGCTTTCTAATCTTATTAGGTCAAAATAAATAATTTAATTATTTAATTTAATAATTAATTCAACTTAATAAATTAATTTAAGCCTCAATTAGTTAATCTCTATTAATTAATTGAATCCAACTACTTGGATCAATTTCTAAGTTAGAAATGTTCCATCTCAAATTGCGTGTGACCCTTTAGGTTTATAACTAAGCTGGCAGTGGGCTTGCAATATTTTCAATTTATTAATAACAAATATTTTGATTATTTAATCCTATTAATTTATCCGCTTGAAATTAACTCCTTAATTTTAAGAATCTTACAAGTCATGGGAAACACCTAGCTAGTGCATCCTGTGTAATGCCCAATTCTCAATTCTCTCCTACATAGCCAATAATAAGCATTTTGCATGAATATGCATCTAATCAATGTGCATTATTGAATTATGGCTTACAAATAGCATGATTGCACGAACATGAATAATTGTTATTATATGCTTCAATTATGATTTAACATGCATTAGTACATAAAATATGAGATCAAACTTTCATTTCTTGATTTAACATATTCCTTAAGTGCCCTTTTTGCAGTGAAAAGCTCGATATCTCGTTAAGGAAGATTGATATGTTGAATGGCCATGAGATGAATTATTTGTATTGCTCCATACTAGTTATATGCTAAAGTGATTAATTGCCTAAATATTTACTTGAAATATGTTACATTGGCTAAGAACTAAAAGTATGCACAATGGTACAATTTGATTGGTTGGTTGACTAGGTTGCATAACACCATTCTAAACCGCATTGCACTTGATTATAACACCAAAGCATCAAATTTTGTCATCTCCTTAGCCCATGAACGTGGCTTTTGGCATGAGAAGACACCAAGCATGATGCAACCAATCATCACCCTCCACTTACCTCTCTTTGAAAGGTCAAAGAAATCATTTTCATCCATATTTCTTGTGGAAGCACCTCAAAAACGACCAGCCCTTATTCTCCTAAGTTTCTCCCAAATTTCTACACTCTCATACTCACAAAAGTTGAATTCAATCCATAGGAATCCATAGAACACAAGCTAGAACAAGTTTCCATCCTTTTAAGCTTGAAAACCGTTGATTTTGAAGCTTAAATCCAACTTAATCAAGGTATATTCTTTTTCAATGTTTCTTATGATGAATTTGTAGTATCTTGGATGGTTACATGTTTTAGTATGCTTTTTTATGATTGAAAACTTAAGTAAGTTACACTTGAAGCCAAAACCAAGCTAGTTAAGCTAATTTTTAGCAAAATTGATAGTCTTGTGAAATTGTTTAATTTACTTATTTCTATTGATTTTGTAATGCTTATATTGTGTTTGGAAGTTTCTTTGAATGATTGAAAACAATAGCAATTAGTTTGCTTAATTGAAGGTTAGAATCAAGTTTACGTCATTTTAATTCGGATTGTGTTCATGTTTTAGGGGTTGCCCTAATAATTATGTTTGAATTATTAGTTATTTAATGGCTGCCCTAATGTTTAATGTCTTGAATTAGTAGTAAAATATGGAGTATGCATTGTTTTTAAGGTTATGTAATTGATATGTAATTCTTTACAAAAGATTGAAAAGTGTATATAAACTTTAACTAGAATAGACTAAATGATTTATAAAAAGGATATTAAACGGTACATGATTTGATTATGTTAGGCCTTTAACACATCATATCTTCCAAAGAGATTGGCCTTTTCACCTAGCACAAAGTGGACTTGAGGTAAGTTGAAGCTTTCATTTAGTGTATCACAAGAATCATATAATGTTTGTTCATGTTTTAATGTGATTGTTGTTGTTTGTCAAATGATGTAATGTTTGATGCATTTATGGTTTATGAAGCATGACACTATTAAGAATATAATGAGGTTTTTGAAAAGGAAGTATGGTACTTGATTGATGGTCGGGTAGACAAGGGATGTGGAGGGACCGGCGGACCCAACAAATGGTGGCAAATACTCGAGGTTGAA
The DNA here is from genome assembly GCA_019321725.1 of Paulownia fortunei. NCBI lineage: Eukaryota > Viridiplantae > Streptophyta > Magnoliopsida > Lamiales > Paulowniaceae > Paulownia > Paulownia fortunei. The sequence goes on along the minus strand of CM033116.1, from coordinate 20,028,239 downwards.
AAACCGGTATAGAAAAGCCACAATGAATGAGATCGAATATGGCTAATACCTGAGGTTGAAAGACCAAGTATGGAAACCCCGTATTAGTTCTCTTATTGGCCAATCATTATGAACAGGTTTCGAAAACTATGGTCTATCGCTATTAGTTAGGTACCACACTTCAAGGGCCCTAAAGAATGATTTATGAATAAAAGTTATTAAATAGAATATTGCATTTAATGATTTATGAGATGTGCATATATGTTATTTGTTATTGCATTAGTTTCATCTTACTGAGCCTTTAGCTCATTAGATTCATGTGATGCAGGTGGAAATGTACAGGTTTAGAGGTTGACTGAGTCTCTAGAGCAGCTGGACAGAGATTTGTTCATATGCCATGCTTCGACCTGTTTTGTAGTTTATTTTGAAAACTCTATTTTATTTTTAAATAAGCCGCTCTGTTATGATTTTGTAAATAGATGTACTCAGTTTTGGTATATGTATATGGTGTGTTTAAAATGATTCAAGTTCTTTCTCTTATAGCTAAGAATGAGAACTTTTATTAAAAACCATAACTCTAGTAAAGATGAAAAATTAACATTTCTTGACTTAACTGTATCAACTTGTTTAGGCTCTGCAGTTAGGTTAAGGGGTGTTACATCCTGACTATCTAGTCTTAGGTGAATTAGCAAGTGAACCTATTTCAATTATGAGTACCATACACGTAAGGTCCTTCTTTCATTTAATCTTCTGATTGAGTTTAGGGCATGAATTAATAGTTGAAACCCTAATTGCTCAATAACTATGATTCCATTTCAAGTTTCAATTAATGATAAAGAAATTTGTCTATTTCATTAATATGATTTGAAAAAGATTGTCTTTACAAATACAAGAGTATAAAAGATGTTAAATCTAATTGGCGCGCTGGGCACTACTACTCTAACAATTGTTGGGTTCACTTTACCGAAAGGGGTTTCTGCAATGGAAATTTAAAATTTAAATTTGAATACTTAAATGTGTCTATCAAAAATAAATGAGAGTCCCATTGGTTCTCATAGCGATTTTATCAATTTGCACTTCGTTATCATTTTATAGAAAATAAATTTGATTTGTTTAAAGTAAATAGTAATTACTAACTCTTCTTCATGTGATGATGAGGGAATCAATTCCCAATTTTGTGGCTATCACCAAAACTCCATAACCTTGCCAGAAGTAGGGATTCAAATGTCTCCCCTCTAAAATGTCCACCTTTTGGATGTAGACACCAAAATAAATTCTTCGCTAGTGGAGCTTTATTTCATTTACGAAATTGATTCTTGGAGTAGAATCACAATCCCTTAATTAACCAATGATTGGAGATTATAGTTGTGTTGATAAATAATTACAAATTAATTATTCTCTACACGTTTTGAAGAGAAATCAAAGAAAAGAGAGTAGAAGATGAAAAATTATTTTTCTTTTTCTTTTATGTGAGAGCCAAAATTAAAAAAAAAGATGAAGACTTTCTTATTTCTTTCTCTCAAGTTTTCGGCCACCATAAAATTAAAAAAAGGGTGTTGGTCTATATCTAGAGTTGTATATACTCTTGAAATTGGCCACTAAATGGCTCAATACACACATGTATATTTTGGTCTAATTTTGAATAATCTCCATTATCCAAAAATAACCAACCAACCACTTCTCTCTCTCCCTCCTCAATGTATATGGCGATAATCAAGAATACATTATCCTCCTAAAATTCGGCCATATCCATAATTATGGGGATTTTAATTTTCAAAATCATATCATACATATATATTTATATATAGCGTATATATATAAATATATCTAATATATATTTATATATATACACGTACACACACATACATGTGTACATATATATATATATATATATATATATATATTTATATTTATATATGTTATATATATTTAAAGATAAATCCTATTTATATTTTAATTATTTCTCTTCATTTATCTATTGGGCTCCAATAATTAGGCCACTAGTTATTGATCTTGGGCTTGGACTGACTAATTAATTCAATTAATCAATTAATTCTCAAAGCTCAAATTAATCAATCCAATCGATTAATTTATCTACTCTATTTTTGTTGGGCTTCCTAATCAAATTAGATTAATTAATTCAATCATTTAATTAAATATTTAATCTAATAATTAAATTAAATTAAAACCCTAATTAATTAATTTATATTAATTAATTGTATCCAACAATTGGATTTACCAATTCCAATGTTAACGCCTAATATTATGTGTGACCCTTTTAGGTTTATGACTAATACTAGCAGTAGGCTTACAACTTTTGTGACTTACAAATAATGATTATTTGATTAATTATTTCAATTAATTAATGTGCTTGGAATTAACTCTTTAATTCCAAAAATTTACAAATCATGGTAACACCTAGTAAGTAGCACGATTACCTAGTATTAGGTGAAACAGCGAGTAACCTATTTTAGTTGCGAGTCTTATACATGTACGGTCCTTTCGAAAACTAATATCTCAATTGAATTAGGGCATGGATTATAAGTCAAACCCTAATTGATTCAATAACTATGATCCGAATTCAAGTTCCAGTGATTCTTGATGAATCAAAATTCATCCTGTCTTAAGGTCTTCGAATCACAAACTATGAAAACACAGGAGATTCCCTTGTCAAATGACAAGTGTCGAATTCTGTGTTGGCTACTGACAAACTTCTATGCACATCAGTGAAACACCCAATATATCCCTTTGTAATTATCAAGCAATCATAAGATATATCAAAGTGCTGCAGCATATACACAAGGCTACCATCTTACCTCAAGTTCGAGGACTAGCTGTGTACTATCGCAACATAAAAATTCTTATTTCGACAAGCAAGGCCTCCAGCTAAGAATTTCCTATAGGCCATGTTCGGTACTTGTTCTCTAACGAGTATCTGCATACATGCATTTGCTTCACTACCTGATGCTAATGTAATACAACATTCTCAACATCCTCATCTTACAAGCATGCATCGTCTGCACGATTCTTACTGGCTATTTGATATCCTATCTCAAAATAAACCCTCGACTCAAAACTCATTTAATACTAAAGCCTTAGAGACATATGTGTGACCATGTCCTGTAGCTAAATATGGTCTAGGGACTTTATCTGATTGTCTAAGTGCAATCAAGAGAAAGAAGCGCTTATAAGTTAATGTATATCGAATAAGATTGTCTATTTCAAAAATTTAAGAGCGGCCATTAATTTGAACGCCGAACACTACTTTAACAATTTTGTACTTGCCCTAGAGCCAATTACCTATTATTTAGGCCCATCTTCCAAGGATGTCCTTCGAATACTATTTGTGCTAGGGGTCTAGTTAGTGGATCTGCTAGATTTTCTGCTAAGGCTATTTTCTCCACTATTGTATCGCTTATACGAATGATTACTCTAATCATATGGTATCACCTCATATTGTGCTTGGATCTATGATGTGATCTTGGCTCTTTTGCTTGAAAAACAACCCTATTGTTATCATAGTAGACTTTTACTTTACTAACAATAGCCAGAACTACTCCAACCCTTCGAAAGAGCTTTCCCATCCAAACACATTCCTTTGCAGCATCTCATCCAGTGATGTATTCATCCTTGATAATGGAATCTATGGTCATCTCAAGACTAGAACTCCTTCTAGCTGACCACCACCATTTAGGACAAATATGATAAGCTAGATGCAACATCCTAGCTTTAGTTCTCCTAACCATATTTCAAGAAGATGTCTTAAATACTTCACAAGCACTTAAAAACCTTATCTATGACTTTTAATGATGAAACAGACTGATATCTGCCCGTGACACTCATAACAATCTTGATATCACATCTCACACATAGATTTGCATATTTAAAGTAATGAGTCGTCATTTTCTTTTCCCTTTAGAATTGATAAGTTGATTTTATACCAATAATTCATATGCCTTTTTATTAACATTTGGTTTGTTTTCAAGTGTTTTTATTACTTTTTATATATTTAGTTTGAAATCTTGTAGGTAATGAAAAAAGGGAAGAAAATAGAAAAAAACCAAAAACTTGGTTGAAATGTTGAAGAATCTGAATTGTGGTGTGATTGATGGCAGTTTTTGTATTTCAATCATAACTCTCTTCTAAAATATAATTTTGACTTTATTCTTAAACCAATGGAAATCCAATAAATATATCTATAACTTTTATGTTTACCATAAAATCCAATTCGGTCAATTTCAATGAGAAAAACTGAGTTGAAGAGTCAGCATGGGGCTGAAATTTTCTAGAATGACACATCTTAGTATTTTAGGAATAACTATCTCCAAAATTGTCATATTTAGTTGATTCAAGTTCTTATAAAAAGACAAGACATGGTGATATAATTCATTAGAAGACATAAAAAACTAATTCATCCTCAAAAGAGGTCAAAAACCAGTTGTAAGGGGCTGAATAATGTACAAGTATTGAAGTGAAGGAGGGAAAAACAGCAGCAACGGTGCCTAGTCACCATCTAAGGACATCAAAATAGAATAGAAGGCACCTAGGCACCAAAACAAGGTGCCTAAGTGCCATCTGAAGTGCTGAAATAGAATACATGGTGCCTAGGCACCGTTGTTTTGCGCCTACGCTCTAAATGACTTTAAAATTCTGAAAGTGTGATCTTTTGACTTAGATTTTGGAAAAAAACTATTAAAGCCAACTTCTAAAATAGACTTTGTGGACTTATTAGGGGACAACTTGCTATGAAAATGGATTTGGTGGAGAGAAAGTGGTGGAAAAGCCATGAAAATAGGAGGAATTTCAGGAATTTTTTGGAGAAAGAAATTGAAAGGAGTTAAAAGGAGAAGATTGTATGAACCAAAGAAAGGGGATTCTTAGAGACAAAAGCCATTCATTTTTATGGAATAAAAAGAAGAGGAGACTTGGAAAGAAGAAAGCCATTCTTGAAGAAGAGGAAGCCACTTTTGGAGACAAGGAGAGCTTTAACCATTTCTCTCACTTCACAAATTGGTGAACAATTTCCATGTTATTTATTATTTATTTCTGAAAGTTGTGTTCATCCATTATGAACTAAACTTTTCTTTCTAAAGGATGATGTAACCTTATTTGATTCTATGTTTTGAATTCCAATCAATATTAGTTCAAGTTATTTATCTTGTTTATATTATCTTGTTTAGTATTGCATCTTGATTATTTGGCCATTAATTAAGATTGTTGTTGTATGAAATTCGATACTCAAGAGAGGGAAGATTATACATGATCATAAGAGTAACATAACCTAAGAATCATAGAGTTGAGAAATTTATGAAACCTTTGAAGTTTTGAAGAAAAATTCATTGAACTTTTGTAGAGTTTAATTCTTGAGTTTTTATAGAGATATTGAAATTCATGTTAGAACTCATAGTCAATTCGGCACTCGAGAGAGGGAATTGATGAGCTTAGGAATTCTTAACTTACATGTGTTGTTGACTCGAATTGGTATATTTTGGAATGAAGAACATAGGTGATAATTAGATAAGTCATTCCTCTAGAATTTCTTATTTATAAGGTGTTTGTTGTATTGCTTCTAAGAACTCCACTATTACCTTTACATTTTTTTATCTTACTTTAACTTGTTTATCAATCATCATTCGATTTTCTAGATAAAATTGGGACTATTTGAACTATGATACTTAATTTAATTTTTTATTACAATCCTTGTAGATACTCAACTCAACTCACCGTTGTATTAAAATTTAACACCGTACACTTACGGTTTGCAAAATATTTCACGAATAAGTTTTTGGCGCTATTGCTGGGGATTGTTATCATAATTGTATTAATATTATTATGATTTAGTCTTAATTTTAGTTTAGATTATTTTTACTTTCTTTCCATATGTTGATGTGTCTTGTCTTGCATTGGATTATACATATTTGTAAGCGTAAAAGATTTCACATACTATTAGAGTAGCAAAAAGATTTAACAATCAAGCCATGGCGGATAACATCAACAATGCTAATGTGAATGCCAATCTTCTATTGTAACAACCACCACCACAACGAGCTATTTGGGACTATTTTCAACCAACCATAAACCAAAACTACTCTGGGATAGTTCGACAACTAATCAATGCCAACAATTTTGAGCTTAAACCAGATCTCATTAGCATGGTGCAACAAAATCAATTTGGAGAAAGTGTGTTGGAGGACCCTAATGCATACCTAGCTATATTTTTGGAGATTTGTGATACCATCAAAATGAATGGAGTGCCCGATGATGCCATTAGACTTTGCTTATTTCTATTTTCACTCCGGGATAAAGCTAGGCTATGGTTACAATCTTTTGCACCAAGTAGCATACCGAGTTGGAATGACTTAACACAAAAATTTCTTGCTATGTACTTTCCACCAAGCAAGACACTTCAACTTAACAGTGAGATAGCTCAATTCCGCCAACAAGATTTTGAGCCTTTATATAAAGCTTGGGAGAGGTTTAAGGATTTTCTAAGAAGTAGTAGGTACAATACTTCTATAATGGTTTGAATGGACAAACTCAAACCATAATAGATGCTGCCACAGGTGGGACTTTAATGTCTAAGACCGTAGACGAAGCCCATATTTTGCTTGAGAAGATGGCTACTAATAGCTATCAATGGCCTTCTGAGAGATCTTCCATTAAAAAGGTTGCTGGAGTTTTTTAGGTAGATTCATTTACATAATTAGCTGTACAAGTTTCTACTCTTTCTAATCAATTTGCAGCTTGGACTTCTAATGGAGCCTTCTCAATGAATGGATTCTATGGAATCCACTGGCACTTCATTCGTGGAAACCAAAGGAAATGAGCAGGTAAACTTTGTTAATAATCATAATTTCAATTTCAGGGGAAATCAATTACCTACTCACTACCACCCGGGGCCTAGAAATCATGAGAATTTTTCCTATGCCAACAATCGAAATATACTTCAACCCCTACCGGGTTACAACAATCCACCAAATCCCAACCCTCAAGTAGGTGAGAAAAAGGCATCATTGGAGGATTTGCTAAGCACTTTCAATGACGAGACAACAGCCCAATTGAATAAGGATGAAGCGAAGATAGACAACATTGAGACTCAATTGGGGCAACTAGCTTCAAGTTTAGGAGCTCAAATGAAATCAATGGAGTCTCAAATTGATAGCTTGCTACTGAAATTAATGCTAAAAAATATAAAGAAAACTTTCCAAGTGACACAGAAATCAATCTAAAGGAGCATTCCAAAGCTATCCAACTTTGACGTGGAACCAAAATCAAGGGGCCAAAAATGAAAAGCTCAAAAGTTAATGAGCCAATGGCAAGTACATAGAGGGAAATTCCTATGGAGGAACAACCAAAGGAAGAAGAAATACAATCAAATGAACAAACAGGGGCTGAGAAGCTAAAATCTACTCCTAACTTTAAAACTTCTCCTAAATTTAATGTTCCTATCCTTTTCCACAAAGATTTCAAAAGAAAAAGATTGATTCACAATTTGAAATTTTTTTGGAAATCTTCAAGAAAATTCATATCAACATTCCATTTGCAGATGCTCTTGAGCAAATGCCCAACTACACCAAGTTCATAAAGGATGTGATGTCAAGAGAAGTGCAATGCCATTTTACAAAAAAAACACTTCCTCAAAAATTAAAAAATCCAGGGAGTTTTACTATTCCTTGTACCATAGGAGGATCATTATTTGATAAAACATTATGTGATCTTGGAGCAAGTATTAATTTGATGCCACTTTTTATTTTTAGGAAATTAGGAATTGGAGAAGTCAAGCCATCCACTATCACCTTGCAATTGCTTGTGGTGTATAGTGACGCTTCAAAAAATGGTTTAGGTGCTGTTTTGATGCAAAATGGGAAGGTTATTACCTATGATTCAAGGCAATTTAAGGAATATGAAAAGAATTATCCAACCCATGATTTGAAACTTGCTGCTGTGGTTTTTGCCTTGAAAATTTGGAGACATTATTTGTATGGTGAGAAGTGTGAGATATACACAGATCATAAGAGTTCGAAGTACTTCTTTACCTAAAAAGAGTTGAATATGAGACAAAGAAGATGGTTAGAACTTGTGAAGGATTATGATTGTGTGATCAACTATCATCCTAGTAAAGCGAATGTGGTTGCAGATGCATTGAGCAGAAAATCCACATCTTCTCTTTTTGTTATACAAAAGTTAATATTACTGAATTTGCAGAGATTAGTGTTCATTGTCAGCCTTAGTGTTGAGACCTACACTTTAAGATAGAATCAGAGAAGGTCAAAAGGTAGACATGCATTTGTGTTGATTAAAAAGAATGATTGAGGCTCGACAGAGGCCAGACTTCTCTGTTACTGATGATGGGATTATTCGATATAAAGGCAGACTGTGTGTGCCATTTGACAAGGTCATGAAAGTAGATATTTTAGAAGAAGCTCATACTACTCCTTACTCGGTACACCCAGGTAGCACAAAAATGTATAAGGACTTACAACAATATTATTGGTGGCCTAAAATGAAGAGAGATATAGCAAAATTTGTGGCTGAATATCTAACTTGTCAACAAGTCAAGGTTGAACATCAAAGACCATCAGGGTTATTGAAGCCTTTGTTGATTCCAGAGTGAAAATGGGAGCACATTATAATGGACTTTGTGCTTGGATTACCTAGAACATAAAAGGGGTATAATTCTATATAGGTGATTGTTGATAGATTAACTAAATCAGTCCATTTTCTTCCAGTAAAATCCACATGCAATATGGACCAGTATGCTCAACAATATATTAAAGAGATAGTCAGGTTACATGGGATGCCAGTTTCAATAGTGTTTGACAGAGATCCTAAGTTTACATCTACATTTTGGAAGAGCTTACACAGTGCCATGGGAACAAAACTTGCATTTAGTACAACATTTCATCCACAAAGTGATGGACAATCAGAGAGGGTTATTCAGATATTAGAGGATATGTTAAGAGTTTGTGTGCTACATTTTCAAGGGAGTTGGGATGCTAAGCTTCCATTAGTGGAGTTTACTTATAATAATAGTTACCAATCAACAATTGGAATGACGCCTTATGAAGCGTTGTATGGAAAGAAATGTACATCTCCAGTTCATTGGGATGAAGTTGGAGAACGAAGCCTACTTGGTCCAGAAATAGTTTAACATACCGCTACGGTAGTGGAGAAGATACTAGAGAGAATGGAGATCGTGCAAAGTAGATAGAAAAGTTATGCAGATAAACAGAGAAAAGATCTAGAGTTTGCTGTTGGGGATCATGTGTTCTTAAAAATAGCTCCCATAAAAGGTGTCATGAGATTTGGAAAGAAAGGAAAACTAAGCCCAAGGTATGTCGGCCCATTCGAGATTCTCGAAAGAGTTGGTGATAAGGCTTATAGAGTGGCTTTACCTCCGTCATTATCTAGTGTTCACAATGTGTTCCGTATGTCTATGTTGAGAAAGTACATTTCAAACCCCTCTCATGTGTTGAGTTATGAACCATTGGAATTGACACCTGATTTAGCCTATGAAGAGAAATGAGTGCAAATTCTAGATCAGAAGGAAAAAGAGTTGAGAACAAAAAAGATTCGACTTGTTAAAGTATTGTGGAGGAATCATTCTATAGAAGAGGCCACATGGGAAGAGAAGAAGAAATCCAGAGCAAATATCCGAAATTATTTGGTACGTTAAATTTCGAGGACGAAATTTTTATAAGGAAAGAAGAATTGTAATGCCCAATTCTCAATTCTCTCCTACATAGCCAATAATAATTATTTTTTATCAATATGTATCTAATCAATATGCATTATCGGATTATGGCTGAAATATGAGATCAAACTTTTATTTCTTGATTTAACATATTCCTTAAGTGCCTTTTTGCAGTGAAAAGCTCGGTATCTCAATTAAGGAAGATTGATGTGTTGAATGGCCATGAAATGAATTATTTGTATTTCTCCATACTAGTTATATGCTGAAGTGATTAATTGCCTAAATATTTACTTGAAATATGTTACATTTGGCTAAGAACTAAAAGTATACAGAATGGTGTAATTTGATTGATTGGTTGATTAGGTTGCATGGAATCATTTTAAGCCGTATTGCACTTGATTATAACACCAAAGCATCAATTTTTGTCATCTCCCTAGCCCATAAACATGGCTTTTGGCATGAGAAGACACCAAGCATGATGAACCAATCATAGCCCTCCACTAACCTCTCTTTGAAAGGTCAAAGAAATCATTTTTATCCATATTTACTGTGGAAGCACCTAAAAAATGACCAGCCCTTATTCTCCTAAGTTTCTCCTAAATTTCTACACTCTCATACTCAAAAAAATTGAATTCAATCCATAGGAATCCATAGAACACAAACTAGAACAAGTTTTCACCCTTTTAAGCTTGAAAACCGTTGCTTTTGAAGCTTAATTCCAACCTGATCAAGGTATATTCTTTTTCAATATTTCTTATGATGAATTTGTAGTATCTTGGATGGTTACATATTTTAGTATGTTTTTGTATGATTGAAAACTTAAGTAAGTTACACTTGAAGCCAAAACTAAGCTAGTTAAGCTAGTTTTTAGCAAAATTGATAGTCTTGTGAAATTGTTTAATTTACTTGTTTCTATTGATTTTGTAATTATTATATTGTGTTTGAAGGTGCCTACAAATTATTGTGAACAATAGCAATTAGTTTACTTAATTGAAGGTTAGAATTAATTTAAGTTAGAACCAAGTTTACGTCATTTTAATTTGGATTGTGTTCATGTTTTGTGAGCTGTCCTAATAATTATGTTTGAATTATTAGTTATTTATCTATCCTAATGTTTATTGTCTTGAATTAGTAGTAAAATATGCAGTATGCATTATTTTTAAGGTTATGTAATTGATATGGAATTGTTTACAAAAGATTGAAAAGTGTATATGATTTTAATTAGAATAGACTAAATGATTTATAAAAAGGATATTAAATGGTACATGATTTGATTACGTTAGGCCTTTAACACATCCTATCTTTCAAAGAGATTAACCTTTTCACTTAGCACAAAGTGGACTTGAGGTAAGTTGAAGCTTTCATTTGTTGTATCACAAGAATCATATAATGTTATTCATGTTTTAATATGATTGTTATTATTTGTGAAATGATGTAAATACAATTAAGGATATAATGATGTTTTTAAAAAGGAAGTATGGTACTTAATTGATGGTCGGGTAGACAAGGGACGCGGGAGGGACCGGCGGACCCAACAAATGATGACAAATACTTGATTTTGAAAAACCAGTATAGGAAAGCCACAATGAATGAGATAGAATATGGCTAATACTTGAGGTTGAAAGACCAAGTATGGAAACCCCGTATTAGTTCTCTTATTGGCCAATCATTATGAACAGGTTCCGAAAATCACAGTTTATCGCTATTAGTTAGGTACCACACTTCAAGGGCCCTAAAGAATGATTTATGAATGAAATTTATTAAATAGAATAATGCATTTAATGATTTATGAGATGTGCATATATGTTATTTGTTATTGCATCAGTTTCACCTTACTGAGCCTTTAGTTCATTAGATTCATGTGATGCAGGTGGAAATGTACAGGTTTAAAGGTTGACTGATTCTAGAGCGGCTGAACAGAGATTTGTTCATATGCCATGCTTCGAACTATTTTGTAGTTTATTTTGAAAACTTTGTTTTGTTTTTAAATAAGCCGCTCTGTTATGGTTTTGTAAACATATGTACTTAGTTTTGATATATGTATATGGTGTGTTTTAAACAATTCAAGTTCTTTCTCTTATAGCTAAAAATGAGAACTTTTATTAAAACTATAACTCTAATATTGATGAAAAAATAACATTTCATGACTTAACTGTATCAGCTTGTTTAGGCTTTGTAGTTAGGTTAAGGGGTGTTACATCTTTAATATGTCAACCCACTCAGTAAGGCTAGTTTACATCTTATGCATGTTAAAGTTAACAACAAAGGTGTCAAATGATGGAGGCAGAAATTATAGGATGAGGTCCAAATATAGTTAGTTGTCCATAACAACTCTGACTCGAGCCTTTCTATCAGACCTATCATCTTTAATCCATGGTCATGGAATGAATATACCTCCGTCATATAGGTCCTAAAAAGTGCTTTCGAAATATAATATCTCGCCTGCTTATTATGTTCACCATATAACTCTTGTATGTTCCTCGTTTTACCTCTACAACTCGTTTGACATTGATACCATTATATTGCATCATGCTTGTACATCATCATCAACTAGTTTGTGATATTCTACAAGCTCCTCCTTAGTGGCGTCGGCTGGCTGGGCCGGGGATGCTATCACATATAGGTAGTAATCCCAATTTTCGGGTTACAAAATAATCCAAAGATTTCTCAACTAATTAACATAGTTAAGACCAATTAATTTATTTGCTCCCAAGATTGATGGACGTGGATTTTTAGCCATTTTATAGATAATCTACAAAATTTAAATGAGGCAGAAAATGAGTATTCTGTCAAAACATATTCATTTATGACAAGGTCTTTAGTTACAAATGTCTCCCACTATTTTATTCGAATTCCATCACCTCTAATAACAATTCAAAAAATCATATTTTCTAGTAGGCTTGAGGCCCAATCAATATATCGTATGCGCCAATTCTATAAGCCCATAAAATATATTAATAGGTGGTTAACTTTTAATGATTGTATGTCCATACAACCCTAAAGATCTTTTGCCTCACTTCCTATTTTATACCTCAATTTTAATCAATTCCTTATTTCTTAGTATAAACTTTCATGACCAGTCGTTCTTTTAGTCACGACCTCTGCATTTACTCAAAGCATCTGCTGGTAGACCCATTTACAGACAATGGGAACTATTCCCTGAAGTGGGTCCACCAAGGTCTATACTTTGTTAGAGTATATATAGTCCATCACGGATTTCATGGCATCTTGTCAACTTCCCAAGTTAATGTCTTACATTGCCTCTCCATAAGTCCTCGAATCACTATCTAAGGGGAGATTCTCCTCATTGTTCTCTAATAAAACACCATACCTCTTGAGTGACTTTGAAATCCTTTAAATCTCCTAGAATATTATATTTCAGAAGGCCCAACCTCAACCAATCGGTCCACTAATGCATCTGTTGGGGTGTTCTACAGTCCTTGAACTTCTTTAAGTTCTGTGACTTTGTTATTTCTTTCCTCTAGAACTTACTCCTTTAAGAAGGTGGCATTCCTCGAAACAAACTCTCTTTGTTATGAGAAGTCATAGAAATTGTATCTAATGGATTCCTTTGGATACCCTACGAACTTGAGAAATTGGATCTCATATCTAATTTATCTCACTTGATTCCTCATATAAGTAGCACACCTCCATACCCTAAGGTATTTTTAAGAGGGTGGTTTCTCACACCACATTTCATATGGTGTTTTAGGCAATGACTCTAAAGAGACTCTAATTAATAAATATGCGGCTATTTCTATAACATAGTTCTAGAATGAGGTAGAAAGTCTAGTGAAATTTATCATCGATCGAACCATATCAAATATGGTTCGATTCTTATGCTCTACAACTCTATTGAGTTATGGAATAGTAGGAAGGGTCCACTAAAAGAGAATCATTCTCTTTTAGATAATCAAGAAACTCTATACTCAACTACTCATCTCCTCAATTTGATCGAAAAGCCTTGATACTTATCCTAGTCTGTTTCTCCACTTCGCATCTAAATTCCTTGAACTTTTCAAAGGCTTTAGACTTATATCTCAAAATGTTGAAATAACCATACATACAATAATCATTGGTAAAGGTTATCAAATAGTGATAGTTCCCATGAGCACTAACACTTAATGACCCACAAACATCTGTATGGATCAGATCTAATAGATCTTTAGCTAGCTCTACTTGTCCAACAAATGGTGATTTGGTCATATGTTCTTTGAGATATGATTAACACATTTACACTTCTTTCTCTTTCGAAAGATCGGGCAATTTGGATCATCTTATGAATTCTTTTCTCAGAAATGTGACCTAATCTTTCATGCAATGAGAACTAGGAACTATGATTGTCTAATTTTCTTTTATTTTGTTGGATGTGAAGAAAAGAGTTATGGGGAGTGATAGAATATAAAGCACTCATCAAGATGTAAAAGGTAATCAAAACTAAATCTCTAAAAATAAAACAGTTTCCATATTTTATTGAAAAAGGAAAACCTTCTCCATAAGAAACAGGGATGGAGATAATATTCTTGAAAATCTCTAGAAAATAAAAACAATTATTTAAAATTAAAACTACTCTCTTTCCTAAAGCTAAGTTGACAGTTCCTATGGCTAATGCAGTAACCTTTGCTCCATTCCCCATCTGCAAAACTATGTCTCTCTCCTCAAATTAGATTCATGTTTCTTGCCATCACTTGCAAATCATTGCAAAGATGAGACCCGTAGCTCGTATCCATTACCCAAGAAGCATCGTTAACTAATAAGTTACCTTCAACAGAATAAATACCTAAACTCTTTAGGCTCGCAATGTACTCCTTGCAGTTCCTCTTCTAATACTTAATTTTGCCACAGTAGTAGCACTTATCATCGGCCTTATTAGAACTCATCAAGATGCCACACCATCGCCTTCACCTTGTTTGACTTCGAGGAACCTTTCTCCTTCCCTTTCTTTTTCTTAGGCATTACAGCTATCAAATTGGACGAGGATCTAACAAGCATGATGGGATTATTCTTTTACAGAGTGGACTCAATCATCTTCAATATGTTAACCCACTTAGCAAGGCTAGTTTACATCTTATGCATGTTGAAGTTAACGACAAAGGTGTCAAATGATGGAGGCATAAATTGCAGGATGAGGTCCAAATATAGTTAGTTGTCCATAACAACTCTAAGTGACTCGAGTCTTTCTATTAGACCTATCATCTTCAATCTATGGTCATGGAATAGGCCTCCATCTTATAGGTCCTGAAAAACTTTTTCAAAATCTGATATCTCACCTGCCTATTGTGTTCACCATACAACTTTTGTAGGTGAACATAGATATCATGTGCATGTGTATGTTCCTTGTGGTATCTCTGCAACTTGTTCGACATTGATGTTATCATATTACATCATGCTTGCAGATCATCATCAACTAGTTTCTGATATTCTGCAAGCTTCTTCTTAGTGGTATCCGTTGGTTGGGCCGGTGATGGTATCACATCAAGAAAGTAATCTCTTTTTTTTATTATAAATTAATCCAAAAGTTTCTCAACCAATTAACATAGTTAGGACCAGTTAATTTCTTTGCTCCCAAGAGTGATGCAAGTGAATTTTTAGCTATTTTATAGATAATCTAAAAAATTTAAATAAGGTAGAAAATGAGTATTCTATCAATACATATTCATTTATGATAAGGTCTTTGGTTACAATTATTTTCTACTATTTTATTCGAATCCCATTACCACTAAGAACAATTCAGGAAATCCTATTTCCTAGTAGGCTTGAGGCCAATCAATATATCATATGCCCCAATTTTATGAGCCCATAAAACATATTGATAGGTGGTTAAACTTTAATGATTGTATGTCCATACAACCCTTAAGATTGGTTGCCTCACTTCTTCCCTTGTACCCCAATTTTATGAGCCTATATGGTACTGAGTATAACGTAAGATCAAACAAACATCCACATAGATAGAGCATCAAAATGTTCCATGACTCATGGCCAATGTAAAGATGAGTCCATCTCATGGGCATTGCTATGCTTAGTAGTTATCATAGCTTTCCATCACAAAATCATTCCACGACTCATAGGCAATGACTAAGTGAGGTAGCATCACTATGTCATCTACTTTTGATGGTAGACATAGATTATTGGGTCCAACCCAATTGTATCCATCTTTGCTTGAAATCAAAGTTTAAAAAATTCCTTTACTTGATTTTTAATTTAAGTGGGGTTATTTATTTTAACCAAGACCTCATCAATTTTAATCTTAGTTTATGTATTGTGTTTGTATTCAATTGATGGCAAGCATATCATATGAAAATATTAAATAAATTGTACTCATGCATCTAATACATATATAACTAGGATGATCATGGACCAATCCTACGCGATCCATTTGAGCCAAAAATTGATTTAGGTCAATCTAAGGGGAATAAAATAAAACAAAAACTAATTTCTATTACATGAATATATCCCATACATTCTGGCCCTTCTCTTTATTCTCTATCCTGGTCCTTTTTCTTATCCACAAAAAATAAAAAGAAACATCTTAACCAATCCTACTCTCATGAATATAAGAAATTCGTAGACCACAATTTAAAAAACCCAAAACTAAATAAATTCAATCATATTGGTCATAATGGCTCCATGATCATCCCATACATGTTTATAAACACATCTCATGAATATATGAAAGCATGTAAATTGACCATCCATTTAAAACTGTAAATTCATGATTTGGGATAAAGTCTTGATTTTTCAAGAAAAACCTCTTTTTAATAAATTTAAAATTAACTCTTTAATTGAAAATTGAAAAAAATTAGATTTTGCAAATTTGACACGATGACACAGTAGTATGTTGCCGTGTACGTCGCATGGTTGGTGTGGCTTGCACTTAAATGCAGTTAAATTCCTCAATTTTACGGGCTAACAAGTAATAAAGTGTATGAGTGTACAAATGTCACGTCCCTAGAGAGTATGTGAGCAACTACTGAAGTATAAATAATCCAACTATATTTAACCTATCAAAAGTTTGGTTGATTGATTTAAATACTCAAAGCTATAAATTATTAAGTAACAAAACAATCAAGGAAAAATAGGGGATTTAGACTTAGGTGACGAAGTACCAAGGCATTGGATTGTCATTCTATTACATTATGAATTCTTGTAAGTTAGTAAATAGGATTGACATTAAATTGTGTGCCAGCAGGAACTCCACTTTTATATTATACTATTTTCTATGATGTACTACATCTATTATTAGAAAGCAACCAGTATATTCCTATACAAGTTTAGATATCCAATAATGCATTAGGCTTTGTGATTCCTCTAGCTTTTGATGATCAGGTCTATGACTACTGCATGTGCTAACTCTTGTATTTCTATAGTGACCTAACCCAAAGCATACACTACACGAGCACTTATTATGACACTACCTACCGATCTTAATCACAACAATAATGATCATCTTAAAACTAGCCAAATTTCAAGAAGCATTAAACATATAGTGCATGTCATCATAAATCAATAATCAACCACATCATATACAAGTTAACAATTCACAACTTCATATAAATGACTTTCCAAGCTTTGGCAAGTAGACTTTAGTTCATAATGAAATAGACCAAAACAACACTTGTTTCTTAACATCATGCCTTTACAATATTCATAGAAAAGAAAACTAAAGTAAAAGTTACAATCCCTTTGGAGAGTCTTCACTTTTAGCTTTAGATTTTCTTTGCCCAAAGTAGCTTCTACTTCCCTTTGTCTTGAATCTCTAATTCCTTGATGATTGTAGTGTGTGTGGTGTAGTGTACGAAGAAATATAGAAGAATGGGTGTTTTGGGTGGAGAGAAAATATGTTTGAGAATTTAGGTATTGAGTGTGTGTGGGTGATCAATTGTATGTTGAATGATGTGTATCTAATATGTTATTCAAGGAATTATATGTAAGCATGTGTGTATCTCTCATTTGTGTGATGTAATTATGTATGTATAGTGTATCTAATAGAGGGTGACTTAGTATGTGTGATATATGTACTATCTTTAAGGTGTGGGTAATAAGAACGATGCCAAAATGAGCCTTTTTTCGCCACTTGTCATCAAAATCCACTGGAGAATATTGTTGTGTTATATATAATGGTTGTCATGTCCCAAGAAGTATGTGAGCAATTAACAAAGCATAGACCAACCGACTATATTTAACTAAAATGAAGAGTTGGTTGGTTGATTGAAAGCTTAAACAAACAAATAAACGAAAACAACAAAAATAAAAAAACCAAGGATACTGGGATATAATTCAATAATGAGAATGTCACCATTCTATGTCATTACAAATTTCACATGTATGTGGTTAAGATGAATGTTTAGTCATGTGATAGTGGGAATTCCTAATGTATATGATACTCTTTCCCAAAATATATCAAACCTACCTCTGAATAGTAACCTATAATAGATTTAACTAACTAACTAAAAATATATTAGGCTTTGTGACTTTCTCTAACTTTCGACAATCATGTCTATGACTACTACATGTACTAAATCCTATATCCCTATAGTGATTTAGTTTAATGCATACACTACACAAGAATTTTCTGCAATAGTACTTTGTAGTTCAATTGCAACAACAAAGATCATCTTAAAGTTGGTCAAATCTCAAGAAGCATTAAAAATATAGTTTATGCTCATCCAAATAAAGACATCATCCACACCACAAATATGATATCAATTCTTAACTTCTTAGAAATGTATTTTAAGCCTTGACAAATAATAGTTTAGTTCATATTGAAATTAAGCATGCACCAAGTGTTTCTCAACATCATGATTTTTACAAATTCCTTAAAACTAAACAAAATAAAAGAAAAAATTAAAGAAGAAAGTTACAACCCCAAATAAATCTTCACTTCTTTTTCAAAATCTTCAATGCCAAATGAATTTCCTTCTCTTTTTGGCTTCAAATCCCAAGCTCCTTGGTAATGGGTGTATGTATGCTCTTGGTGTAGTGTGTGTAAAGTTATGGAGAATTGTGTGTTTTAGGTGGAGAGGAAACATGTGAGAGTATTTAGGTGTGTAGTATGTGTGAGGTGTAAATAGTGTGATATGAAGGGTGATGTGTAATGTGTATATAGTGTACATACAAGAATATCACATGGGTGATGATGTGTGAGTTGTACCTAATGTGTATATATCATGAAAGATGCTAAAATTGGCCTTTGATCACCACTTGATGCACAAAGAGGACTGGAGAATCTTTTCTGTTAAATAGTTGGCACAGCGGCACATGCAACTGGCATCGTAGTGTGACTTCTCGCACATGGATGGCGCTGTGGTACCCAGCATAACACTAAGCCACCATCACCTCTGCTTTGGATGGTGCCGCTGCCACGGTACCCTATTTTTTCGCGATGCATGTGCCTTAGCTTTTTTTCTTTCTTTTTTTCTTCTTTTAGTCATTTTATCCATGTTGCATCTAAACACACCTACATACAAACATTGAAAGATAAGTGCACAAATCTATCCATAATATGAGAAAACGTCCAATTTTTTTGTGCTATTAAGAGTATTGGAAAACGTTTTAAATTATGAGCTTATCAACTATCCATAAACTTATATTTTGCTTGTCATCAAGCAAAATTGGAAATCAAACCAGGTGTAACAGTTTGTCATAAAACTAATCAACTAATACTACAAAAACTTGTGTTTCATCAATCTAGTCATGAATTCCAAATGTGTGTATGTGGTGTCAAATTCAAGTTTCATGCATATATTCTTTGTGTGAATTATACAACCAATTACTCTCATGATCTAAGCAAAGAAGATCTAGGTGTTCCACAGGCTTGTTTTTCATACACCTTTTCCACTAATGTGGGCATTAGCAAGCTTAAATCAAAAGGACTTCATTAAGCTTGTAACGTACGACCTAAGTAACAGAAAGGGCAAGGAAAAACAAACTAAGAGAGCATAAAGTGTTGCACATAGAATCTCACTCCCCTCCTTTCTTTTCACTTCCCCTATTTTCTTCCTCTTTCCATTAGGATTCATGCTTTATTTCTTTTTTTCTCTTTTTGCTGCACTTTTTCTTTTCTTCTTCTTTTACTTCTTTTCTTTTTCTTTTCTTCTTTTCTTCTTTTTCTTCCCCCATAAATCCCAAGGCTTCATTTCTTTTTTCTTTTTGCTTTTACAACCCCCCAAACTTGTTTCTCTTGATATTCATGGGTTGTGATGAATTTTATTCACATAATTCTTGCTCATGTTCCCAAATGCATTCACTTCCATGCCCAAAATATTTCCATATGATCCTTACACAAATCCATGCACAATATGTCACAATAAGTTCTCTTAGGGTCAATCATTAGGTATAGTGAGTTACAAGAAAGGAAAACAAATGGTGGTCATTGATATGCATTGCACATGTTAAAGGGTAACTAGTGATAATAATACGATCATGGTGGCTTGAAAGCACAAATGAGTCAAAGATGGCCTAAATCATTTCCAAGTTTGCTTATCTTAGATTTTGCCTTAAAGAGTAATCAAGCGAGTTCTAGAACACCTCATAATGACCAACATGACTCAATGGAAGCAAAATACAATACCAAGTAACACGCAATTCACAAGATTTCAACACAACGTGCTCAATGAAAATTCATCAATCATGACAAAGATCAACTACATACAAGAATCTTCATGTTACAAGACTAGCAATCTTCCTTTCCTTAAGACTCTATACCATATCAATTAAGTTTCAACATAGGTCACCAGTCATCAAGATAAATCAATCAATCTTAAATATGAACCAACTCAAGTTTATCAATAATAACATGCTTGCTCTCGGACTTTTATCATACTAGATATGTAAATCACACACAATTCATCAACAAATATTGAAAAAAATAGCTCAATTTTCACAAAACATATAATTCCCACTCCCAAATGTAAATAAAATATTATTATCAATGTTCAAAGCCATAAAAAGTGTAGGGGAATGAACTACTCCCTCTCAATTAGATTTGCATCCACAAGCATGTATCCTTTAGAGTCCAGTAAGGATCTCCACACCATTGAAGACAATCTACAAACAACAAGGGGGCAAATGAAAGAACACGAGTGAAAACAACGAAAATAAAGATAAAGCAAATAAAGTGAGGGATAGAAAGAGTTCTAAAATATAGTCATTAGCTTGACTTTAGGGCCTCTATTGGGAGTTGACGAAAGAAATGGTGGACATAAGCCGATCAACGCCACCTCTCAAATAGTGTTTCAATCTTTGCCCATTGACCTTGAAGGTGTTGTTCATCAGAGTGATCACCTTAATGACTCTAGAGGGAAAGACATTTGTCACTTTAAAGGACTCGAACCATTTAGACTTTTGGTTCTTAGTTTCTTATTTTATTTTACTTAGTTTAGAGAAATTTGTAAGAATCATGATGTTGGAAAACACTTGGTGCTTGTTTAATTTCAATATGAACTAAACCACTTTTGTCAAGGCTTGGAAAGTCATCTTAATGGAGTTATGCGTTGATGCTTATATTGTGATTGAAATGTTATTTTTATTATGATGAACATATACTTTGTTTTTAATATTTCTTGAGACTTGACCAATTTTAAGTTGATTTTATTTATTATAATTAAGACTGAGAGGTGTGGTTATAGCAATGGATCAGGTAGTAATGCCACAGATCGACCCCTATAGAGATATGGACATAGGTACGTGTGATAGTTGTAGGTGTGAAAATCAAAAGCTAGTGGAATTCACAAAGGTCAAGGCATTCTTATTGGGATAGCCCACATCTAAAGATGTCGTCAGTAGTCTACTAAGGATAAATTTGGTCCTACTCGAGAGAGAGCACCAATTACATTAGAAGGACCTATCGTCACACAACCCACACCTTTCCTAATATAATTAAGCTAAGTTCATAAGCACTTAGGATTGCTAGCCAATGCCTTGACTATCCTTAATAATGAATTCAATCTGCCAATCTCATAGGGTCTTAGTTGCTTTTATTTAATGTATTAGTTCTTGCTTCTTAATTAATCACCACTAAAATAGTTAGGTCAAATATATCATAGGTAATCTATAATTGGTAACCACACATGCACACTTTAGGGATATGATATTCTACTCACTCTTTATTACTTGTTGACACCATGCACTCGTAGTTTTTAACCACCTATTTTTGGGGTAACCAGTTACATCTACACACAAATATTGAAAGATAAGTGAACAAATTTATCCATAATATTAAAAAAATCCTTTTTCGTGTTATTAAAAGTGTTTAAAAAATTGTTGAATTATGAGGTTATCAGAAGTTATCCACAAAGGTGTCAAACAAGTTTGACAAAGATTCCAAGATGAGATTAAGGTAGAGTTCATCATCTATAAAGACTCATACTGACTCGAACCTTCTTTGAGGCATATCATCTTCAACCCTTATTCATGGACT
Organism: Paulownia fortunei; assembly: GCA_019321725.1. Taxonomy (NCBI): domain Eukaryota; kingdom Viridiplantae; phylum Streptophyta; class Magnoliopsida; order Lamiales; family Paulowniaceae; genus Paulownia; species Paulownia fortunei. The sequence goes on along the minus strand of CM033116.1, from coordinate 20,006,148 downwards.
AAAGAGCTCTCAGTCATGCAAGTCTGGAAAATGGTTTTTGAGATTTGATATCTCACTTGTCAGGTGTGTTCACCAAATAACTCTTGCAAGTGAAGATAAATCTCTACAACATGTGCTAAATTCTCGTGTTGGTTCGATAACTTGTTTGACATTGATGCTAATATGGCTTACAGGTCATATCAACTTGATTATGATGTTTTGCAAGCTCTTCCTTAGTGGTATCCACTAGGGGAGCTACTGGTGGCATCACATTGAGGACTTTAAGCCTTCTTTTCAAACTGGAGAACAATTCAAAAGTTTCTAAGCTAATCAACTTAGTTGGGATCAGTTAATTTAATGGTGTCAAGAATTGATGCAAGTGGATTTTTGACCATTTTGAGATCTAATTTATAAATTAAAAATATATATTCATTTATAATATGGTCATTAATTATAAATATCTTTTACTATTTTATTCAGACCCTATCGCTCTCTTGTTTTTAATTTGGAAATCAAATTTCCTAGTAGGCTTGAGGCCCAATTATATTTTATATTCCCAAGTTTATGAGTCCATATAAAGTATTAAGAGGTAGCTAACTTCATTAGCAATAGCATCACCTTGCAGCCCTCAAGCTATTTTACCTCTCCTTTTCCTATATGCCCCAATATGATCGTATATGGTACTAAGTGTCAAACATATGTTAGAGTAATGCTCGGCGCTCTAATTAGATTGGATGTCTATTATACTCTTGTATTTATAAAATGATCTTTTTTAAATCATATTAATAAAATAGGCATTTTCTTTATCTTTAATTAAATATAATGATTAGATAAACTCCTTAGACCAAACTTAGCTATAGGACATGGTCGCGCATATGTTGACGATCATGGAATATATCTCTATGGCTTTGGTCTTAAATTTATTTCGAATTGAGGGCTTTTTGACATGGGACATCGAATAGCCTAATAAACTCGCCCGTACGATGCATGCTTGCACGAGGTGTTAGAGTAGTATCGAGTGCGCCAATTAGATTGGGTGTCTCATGCTGTTGTATTTTGTTAAAATATTCTCATTTGAATCATATTTATAAAAGGAGCATTATTTATCTTATACTTTATAATATATATTCATCACATTAGATAAAGTCCTTAGACCAAATTTTACTACGGGATATGGTTGCGCATTTGATGGTGATCATAAAACATGCCTCTAAGGCTTTGGTCTTAAACTAATTCTAGTTCGACGATTTGTTTTTGAGATGGGACATTAAATAAGCTAGTAAAACTCACGCCTATGATGCATGCTCGTAAGACGAGGATGTTACTTTCCATTGGCATTATCAAAGAGATGTAAGTGCATATATGTGGGTGCTTGTTAGAGAATAACCGCACTAAATAGGCCCACAGGAAATATCTTAATTGGAGGCTTTGTCTGTCGAAATAAGATCTCTATCTTGCAATAGTATACGACTAGTCCTCGAACTTGAGGTACTATAATAGCCTTGTGTATATCCTGTGGTATTTTCATATATCTTCTGATTGGTTGACAATCACAAAGGGGATATATTGGATGTTGTACTGGTATGGAGAGGTTTATGAATGGCCAACATAGAATCCATCACTTGTTAATGACAAATGAGTCTTATATGTTTTCATAGTTCATGACTAGAATACCTTGGTCAAGGCATGATGAATAATGAATCATCAAGAGTCATTGGAACTTGAAACGGAATCATAGTTAATGAATCAATCAGGGTGTCAACTCATAATTCATACCCTAGATTCAAAAGGGAGATTAGATGATGAAAGGACCGTACGTGTATGACACTTGCAACAGAAATAAGTTTACTCACTTTTTCACCTAAGACTAGTTTGCTATGATTACTTGCTAGATGTTTTCATGGATAGTGAGGTTTTTGGAATTACGGAGTTATTTCCAAGGGGATTAATTAATCAAAATAATTGTTATTCATAAGTTGCAATTATTACAAGCCCACTATTACCTTAGTTATGAACCTAAAGGATCACACCTATAATGAAGGGAACCATTTCCTAAACCGTAAAATGACCCAATTGGTTGGATCTAATTAATTAATAGGGATTAATTAATTATGACTTTAATTTAATTCAAATATTAAATTAAATATTTAATTAAGTAATTGGATTATTTAATTGGACCAAATTTGATTAGGAAATCTGATAAAGTGAAATAATTACTTAATAGGATCAATTAATTAATTAAAGACTAAATTAATTTAATTATTAAATTAATCCAGTCAATTAAATAATTAAATTATTTAATTAGTCTTGATAGAATTAATTGATTTCATCAATTAAGTGAATTTGAGACTAATCAATTAATTGAGAATTAATTGGTAGACTTATTAATTAAATTAAAAGTCCAAGCCCAAAAATTTAATTCATGGCCCATTAATAGAGGCTGCTCAAGCATTTGGAAGAATTAAAATATGGAGGACCTTTTCGTTTGCAAATATCTAAAAGGATGATTGTCATCTAATTTTGGAAGGGGTTAAAGATTCTAAATTGATTAAGATCAATCAAAATCCGCCACCAACCTTAACATAGTGGCCGATTTTTTGCACATGGTAGATGTGCTAAAATCGGCCACTACCTATTTTAGAAGGAAAGTTTTGAATTATGAATGAAAAATCGGCCATAAGATTAAGATTAGAAGAAAAAGTTTCTTCTTCATTTTTATACTCTCTCTATCTTCTAGTCCTCTTTCTAGAATAATTAAGAAATTGTTCTTTATTATTCTATCAACATAATTCTTATTTCCACTAGTTAGATTAAGAATTGATGTTTTCTACAACACTCGTTTATTTTGGTTTAAGAAAATGAATGACCATCACTAGTATAATAGCGATTCGATAGTTCTTGTCCACTGTGTGGACTTCTTTAGATGAAGTACATTTAGACCTCTTGGATTCATTTGGAGAAAACGAGATTGGCAATCGATTACCACAAATTCCTACTACAATCGTAGCGCTAGTAAGATATAATTAAACTAAATTTTATGTATTTGTTTTATTTGCTTTTACTCTTCAAACAAACATGCAATCATTAGAATTTTTGTGTTCCCAGATGCGTGCTTAAATATGTTTAAGCATTCTTGTTTATAAATTTTAATTTTCCACTGCGTCAGCGAGGAGGATGTCTCACTCCATGGACATCAGCGTAGTGATGCTAGTTCATATATGCGGGTGCTTGTTAGAGAATAAGTATATTGAATAGGCCCACTGAAAATTCTTATTGAAGACATTGTCTATCAAAATAAGAATTTCTATGTTACGATAGTACACGACTAGACTTTGGACTTGAGGCACCATGGTAGCCTTATGCATGTTGTGTTCTATCTTGATGTATCTTCTGATTGCTTGACAATTAGAAAGGGGGTACGTTGGATGTTATATTGACATGTGTTGTGGTTAATGAGTGGCCAACAAATGATCCATCACTTGTCTGATAGAACAAGTGAATCTTCTATATTTTTATAGTTCAGGATTCATAAGTTCTTGGCCAAGGCAAGATTAATGTTAGACGGGGTTTTTTAACGATTCATCATGAGTTATTGCAACTTGAAATAAAATCATAGTTATTAAGTCATTTAAGGTCTCAACTTAAAATCCACGCCCTAGACTCAATCAAGAGATTAGTTGATGGAAGGAACTTACGTGTATGTACTCATAATTGAAATAGGTTCACTCGCTAGTTCACCTGAGACTAGGTAGTCATGATACACTTGCTAGGTGTCTCCCCATGACTTGTGAGGTTGTTGGAATTAAGAATTTAATTCCAAGTGGATTAATTAATCAGAATAATTATTATTTATAAGTTGCAAATGTTGCAAGCTACTGCCAACTTAGTTGTGAACCTGAAGGGTCGCACACAATTTGGGATGAAACATTTCTAACTTAGGAATTGATTCAAGAAGTTGGATCTAATTAATTAATAGATATTAATTAATTAGGACTTAAATTAATTTAAGGAGTTGAATTAATTATTCAGTTAAATATTTAATTGGACCTGACAAGATTAGAAAGCTCAATTGGAGTTGAGCAATTATTTGATTGGTTTAATTAATTATGTAGACCATAAATTAATTTAGTTATTAAATTAATTTACTCAATTAAATTATTAGATTATATAATTGGGCTTAATTAGATTAAGTGGACAAGATGGAATTAATTATTTGAATTTGGGCTTAATAAATTAATTGGATTAATTTATGAATTTAATTAAGACTCCAAGCCTAATTCAAATAGCCTATTTGGAGAAGCCCACAAGAGTTGTTGGAAGAAGATAGAGTCCCAAGAATTTGATATTCTTGGAAACATCTAATTAGATTAGATAAAATATCTCCATGTGTCTTTGGAAGATACAAGAGATAAAGTTGGAGATTTTGGAAGATTTTGAGATCACCCCAAAAATCCTCCAACCAATGAGAGGAGTGGCCGAAATTCTAAGAGTGGAACTCTTGGATTTTTGGGACCTAACATTATTAAGAAAACTCGTTAAACATATTTTAAAAAAATTTAAATTATTAATAAAGGTGTTAAATAGTTTTTATTTAAAATAATAAAATAATATATATTCATGATTTAACATAAATTTGAAATATTGTTATAAGATTGATGTTAACTACACTTATGATTTCAACTTTGTTTGTTGGAGGCAATGGAGCATAATGAGAGCAATTTATTGCATATAGTGAAATTTAGTATTTGAGATCTTATTTTTTATCTTATTACTAGTTTCTAGCGTGGTAAGATGATTTTTTAATATAAATACAAATTTGAAACATAACTTTCTAGCGTATGAATTGAGTGGAAGGATAATAGGAGTACTTTATTTTATTTTGTCTTCAAATTTAATGTTGATGTTTGAGAGGCAAATTAGTGGATTTAAAAGATTTAATTATTAAAATATTTTCAATATATTTTTATGGAATTTAATTTAAAAGTATGTACGTAAATTTACTAGCACAATAACTCAAAAATAAAAATATTTAAATAATTTAAAACCTAATAAAAACACAATTAAATTTCAACTCAAAAATAATTAATTTGCATAGATTATTTTAAAAGTAAATATATTCTAATTTCTAAGATTGTAATAATTTGTTTTCATCTAAAACAACTAAAGAATATATTTTAATTTTAAAAGAACAATTATTTAAGGTTTACCCATATTCTATGAAATTTAATTTTAAAGTGTGTGCTAAATTTTACTAGCACAATAACTCAAAAATAAAATATCTAAAAAATTTAAAATTTGAACTTTGTGAAAGTAAATATTCCTTAGATTGTATTTGGTTGAATATACAATAATTTAACTTTAGGGCATCGGTCTAAGAATAATTAAAAATATTTTTTAATTTAAAGTATAATAATTCAAAGGGATTAAATAGTTTTTATTTAAAGAATAATTATTTATGATCTAACTTAAATTTTCAATGTTGATAAAAGAATAATTTTTTAAATTCTAAATTAAAAAGAAAAATAAGTATTAAGTATTGAGTAATTTAAAATACATATATTTAACTTCCTTAGAAAGTATATATTTGAAATGTTCAATTAATTTAAAATTATATATTGATTTAGGAATATTTAAACATATTTTTTAAATTTAAGATCACTAAATGGGATTAAATAGTTTTTATTTGGAAAAAAACTAACAGATATATATTTATGAATTAGCTTAAATATAGAAAATTGATATAAGAATAAGTTTAAATATACTTATGGTTTCAACTTATGTTTCTTGGAGACAGTGTACTATAATGAGTGCAATTTATTGTATATAGTTATATTTATTCTTTACAATCATATTTTTTACATTATTATTGGTTTTAATGTCATGAGATGAGTTTTCATTATGAATACAAAGCTGAAACATTAATCATTAGTTGACAGAAAAGGTAACAGGAGAACATCGTCTTCTTTTGTCTTCAAATTTATTGTTATTGTCGCAAAGACAAACTATTAGATTTAAAAGATTTAATTATTGAAACAAACTTTTTATAGTTTTTATAAAATTTTATTTAAAACTATATATTAAATTTTACTAACACAATAACTCAAAAAAGTAAGAATTTAAAATTTTAAAATCTGACAAAAAATGCAGTCGAAATTTTAACACATAAATAAATAACATGAATTGAATATTCTAAAAGTAAATATATTTATAATTCCATAGATAGTATATATTAGTTTTTGTTTAGAATAACTAATGAATATATATGTTTGAAAAGTATAATTATTAAAAAGATTTTTCTCTATTTTATAAAATTTAATCTAAATGTATATTCCAAATTTAACTAGCACAATATCTTAAAATTGTAAAAAATCTAAATTTTGTAAAAGAAAATATATTTTAGTTCCTTAAATAGTATTTTTTGAAGTATACAATTAATATTGTAGGATATTCCTCAAAAATGTATAATAATCAATGGGAATTAAAAAGTTTTTATTTAAAGAATATATACTTTTGATCAACTTAAAAGAAGAATATTTACCTAAAAAAATTACAAATTACAAATTAAAAATAAAATAAATAATATGTGGTGAATATTTAAAAACACATATTTAAATTTTAAAGTATTATTAAAGGTTACATAGTTTTAAAAAAGAAAACTAAACAATATATTCACGATTTAACATAAATTTGGAATATTGATATAAGATTAATTTTAACTATATTTATGATTTCAATTTTTGTTTGTTGGATGCAATAGAGCATAATAAGAGCAATTTATTGTATATAGTGAAATTTAATTTTTGGGATCTTTATTTTTGCATTATTACTAGTTTCTAACGTAGTAAGATGACTATAAAATATAAATACAAAGTTGGAACATAATTTATGAATTGACAAGGATGATAACAGGAGTACTTTATTTTATTTTGTCTTCAAATTTAATGTTATTCTTTGAGAGGAAAATTAGTAGATTTAAAAGATTTAATTATTAAAATATTTTTATTATGTTTTTATGAAATTTAATTTAAAAGTATGTACTTAATTTTACTAGCACAATAACTCAAAAATAAAATATCTAAAAAATTTAAAATCTAAAATAAACATAATTAAATTTCAACTCAAAAATTATTAATTTGCATAGATTATTTTAAAAATAAATATATTCTAATTCCTAAGATAGTAATAATTTGTTTTTATCTAAAATAACTATAGAATATATTTTAATTTTAAAAGTATAGTTATTTAAGGTTTACCTATATTCTATAAAATTTAATTTTAAAGTGTCTACTAAATTTTACTAGAACAATAACTCATTAATAAAAATATTTAAAAAATTTAAAATTTGAACTTTGTGAAAGTAAATATTCCTTAGATTGTATTTGGTTGAATATATAAAACTTGGTTGAATATTGGTCTAAGAATAATTAAAAATATTTTTTATTTCGAAAGGACAATAATTCAAATGGGTTAAATAGTTTTTATTTAAAGAATAAATATTTATGATCTAACTTTAATTTCCAATATTGATAAAAGAATAATTTTTAAACTCTAAATTAAATAGCAAAATAAGTAATTAACTTCCTTACATAGTATATATTTGAAATGTACAATTAATTTAAAATTATATAGTGATTTAGGAATATTTAAACATATTTTTTAAATTGAAAATCACTAAATGGGATTAAATAACTTTTATTTGGAAAAACTAACGAATATATATTCATGAATTAACTTAAATACAGAAAATTGATATAAGAATTAGTTTAAATATACTTATGATTTCAACTTCTGTTTGTTGGAGACAATATAGCATAATGAGATCAATTTATTGTATATAGTTATATTTATTCTTTAAAATCATATTTTTTATGTTATTATTGGTTTGAAGGCCATAAGATGAGTTTTCATTATAAATACAAAGTTGTAACAACTTATTAGTTGAGAGAAACTATAATAGGTGCACTTGATCTTCTTTTGTCTTCAAATTTAGTGTTAGTGTCACAAAGGCAAACAATTAGATTTAAAAGATTGAGTTATTTAAATAATTCAATCTTAATGAGAGCAATTTATTGCATATAGTGAAATTTGGTTTTTGGGATCTTACTGTTTACCTTATTACTAGTTTCTAGCGTAGTAAGATTTTAAAAATAAATATATTCTAATTTCTAAAATAGTAATAATTTGTTTTTATCTAAAATTACTAAAGAATATATTTTAAATAGGTATTAAATACTGAATATGTTAAAATACATATGTTTAACTTCCTTAGATAGTATATATTTGAAATGTACAATTAATTTAAAATTATATATTGATTTAAGAATATTTCAACATATTTTTTAAATTTAAAATCACTAAATGGTATTTAATCACTTTTCTTTGGAAAAACTAACAGATGTATATTCTTGAATTAACTTAAATTTAGAATATTGATATAATAATAAGTTTAAATATACCTAGGATTTCAACTTTTGTTTGTTGGATGCAGTGTAGTATAATGAGAGCAATTTATTGTATATAGTTATGTTTATTCTTTAAAATCTTATTTTTTACATTTTTGTTGATTTTAATGCCATAAGATGAGTTTTCATTATAAATACAAAGTTGAAACGCAACTTATCAGTTGAGAGAAGCTGTAATAGGAGAACTTTGTGTTCTTTTGTCTTCAAATTTATTATTATTGTCACAAAGGCAAACTATTAGATTTAAAAGAATTAATTATTGAAATAATTTTTTTATTTTTATGTGAATTTTTTTTAAACTGTATACTAAGTTTTACGACATAATAACTCAAAAAGGTAAGGATTTAAAAATTTAAAATCTGACAAAACCTGCAAACGAAATTAAACATAGAAATAAATAACACAAATTGAATATTTTAAAAGTAATTATATTTGTAATTCCATAGATAGTATTTACTAGTTTTTGTTTAGAATAATAGAAGAATATATTTTTAAAAAGTATAATTATTAAAGGTTTTTTTATATTTTATAAAATTTAATCGAAATGTACATACAAAATTTAACTAGCACAATAACTCAAAATTGTGAATAAATCAAAATTTTGTAAAAATAAATATGTTTTAGTTCCTTAGAAAGTATTTTTTTGAAGTATACAATTAATTTAACTGTAGGATATTCCTCAAAGTATAATGAAAAATATATTTTAAGTTTAAAAGACAATATTATAGAAATCACCTAATGAGTTGAAATGACGTAACTTAATTTAACTACAGGATATTCCACAAAGAATAATGAAAAATATTTTTTAAGTTTAAAAGTATAACAATCAAAGGGGATTAAAAAGTTTTTATTTAAATAATATATACTTACAATCAACTTAAAACAAGAATATTTACCCATAAAAAATTTAAAATTTAGCACAAACACTTTTAAGTTAAATTACATAGAATATAGGTAAACCTTAAATAACTATATAAAATATCACATAAGCATGCCTCGGTACACTAGTAGTGGCCAACCAAAATATTTTTTTTTGAAAATCATGTCTCAAATCATATTGTGCATGCAAGAACCTCAACTATACTCATATGTTGTGCATGTACATATAAATGCTCATGAATGGTATGCTCAATATGAAATGCAAGTCATCTTGCTCTCAACATGTTTCAAGAATCATAAAAATCTTAAGGTACATACAATATTTATCATCCAATCAATTTAAATATCATCAACACATTAGGTATAAATGCTTCAAGACATACTATGTTCATGCATTGTAGTTGCAAATGGATTTTCACTTACCTTTGATTGATTGTGTGTTACTTCTAGGTTTCTTAAGTATTACTCCCCAACCCTAGATGTGAAATAATATGTAAAAATACAAGATATCAATCACCATCCTCAATTACACAAGTTCATTATACCTAATGTAGTTTAAAGATCTTGAATCTTAATTTAATTAAACAACCTTACCACTTAGAAACTATAACTAAATACAATTTTCTACGCACCTTTGTTCCACATCTTAAATGTATACTAACCTCACTTAATTGATGCATTATAACTCTTATAACATCCTCCTAAAATTTGGGGATCAAATTAACCACATCTATGTTGGAACATGTTAATGAACCAAACGAGACAGATTTTTCTTGCTGCCACATTAATTTGCATGATGATTTTGATACCCTTAGACATATTCATTCACTCCCCAATTTTTATCACACTTATCGAACATAAAAAAATGTAACCATATCATATAATGGCTAAAACGCACGGATATAGCTTCCCAAGTTCAGCTCCATTCACAGCATACTAAAATAGATTTTTCCTACCGTGACAGTTTTGCGCACTTCATGACATTAATGGTTTTGGCACCCTTAAGTATATTAAATCACTCCTAATTTTTCACCACACTTAGATAACATATACAAAGAGACAACCAGGTTATAGTCTTGCCAAAACTAATGGATTTAATTTTGTAAAACCAATCCCCTTCACATAGGACATAATCTGAAATTCGATGGAGACAGTTTTGAGCATCTATTTAATTATCATGCCATATTTTAATTCCTAAGCTATCCAAACCTAAATACATAATATTAAATCCTATATAAACATGTTAATGATGATAAATATAGAATTTACCCAAGGTTTCTTGCATATTTCAAGCTCAATAAACTAGAAATCAACATATACACAAATTCTGCCCCTTAGTGGTTCTACTATATATTTGCAACCACAAATCATTCTTTTATGCTTAATAACCCTATAAATAACCTCTAACTTCATATGAACAAGATAAAAATCTTAAGAAAACACAAAACCCTCAACTAATATAAAAAATAATGTCAAAACAGTAGATGAACCTCACCTATGCCAGTTTCAGCTTCTACTCGTGATTACTACTTCCTTTTGCTTCCTTTGCCCTTTTCTATCACTTGTAATCACTTAGAACCAGCTTAGAGAGATTTTGACATGAGTTTGGACCCTGAAAATGACTGAAAAATGGTTTAGGGTCGTGGGTAAATGGCTAAGAGTGAAGGAAAGCTTGAAGTGGTACTTGAGGTGCTTGCTTAAGCTTGGTAGCAAGCATAAGGTGGCAAGTTGTGGTATAAATCTGACCTTTCACACATCTGTCAAGCCTAGATCAGATGTTTCTTACTATACATTAATTTTATTGCATCCTATTTTAATTACCACAAGATTCCATAGATAATTCATAAGCTAATTTCCAAGCCGTTCATTTAATTTCTTACCCGATTTTCACCCAATTCTTAAATAATTGTCCATAATAAAAATTATAAAATCTTATACATAAATGAATATTGTAATATCACCTTGGAATCATATTATCTTATGTCTAATGTCCCAAATATACAATTTACCGATATATACTTTTGAAATACCTCGATGAAATCGAATCAAACTATATAAGCTTACTAGTAACAACTTTAACACTTCCAAAATTATAACCCATATATACCATCGACATCCAATATTGATCAACCTCATTTTATTTTTATTTTAATTTAATGTTGATTACTTATATTATGATGATCGACAACGAACATCATATGAGATTTTTTAGAAATTTAATGATCAAATGTAATTATAAGGTAAAACAGATCATACCATACTAGTTTCAATGTAATCACTTATGAATAACATGTAATGCATGAATCATATTGGCCAAGTAAGAAGTGTGAGACTCGTTTATTACATCCTATTTGTTGAATATTTTAAAAATACATATTTGTAATTCCTTTGATAGAATTAAAGCAAAATATGCAATTTATTTAAAATTAGGATAACAGTCTAAGAATAATTAAACATATTTTATAAAAATTCAAGTGTTATTAAGGGGGTTAAACAGTTTTTATTTAGAATATCTAAAGAATATATATTCAAGATTTAATATATATTTGGAATAATGATGTAAGATTAATTTTAAATATACTTATGATTTCAACTTTTATTTGTTGGAGGCAATGGAGTATAATGAGAGCAATTTATTGTATATAGTGAAATTCAGTCTTTGGTTTTTTTTTTTTTTACAATGTTACTAGTTTCTAGCGTTGTAAGATGACTTTTAAATATAAATACAAAGTTGAAACATAACTTATGAATTGAGAGGAAGAATAAAAGAAGTACTTTATTTTATATTGTCTTAAAATTTAATGTTCCGATTTGAGTGGCAAATTAGTGGATTTAAAAAATTTAATTATTAAATATTTTCATTATGATTTTATGAAATTTAATTTAAATGTATGTTCGTAATTTTACTACCACAATAACTCAAAAATAAAAGTATTTAAAAAAATTAATTCTAATAAAAACATAACAATTAAATTTCAACTCCAAAATAATTAATTTTCATAGATTATTTTAAAAGTAAATATATTCTATTTCCTATGATAGTAATAATTTGTTTTTATCAAAACAACTAAAGAAAATATTTTAATTTTAAGAGTACAGTTATTTAAGGTTTACCTATATTCTATGAAATTTAATTTAAAAGTGTGTGCTAAATTTTGCTAGCACACTAATTGAAATATAAAAATATTTAAAAAATTTAAATTTTGAACGTTTTAAAACTAGATATTCCTTAGATTATATTTGGTTGAAATATAAAATTAATTTAACTTTAGGATATTGGCCTAAGAATAATTAAAAATATTTTCAATTCAAAAGTACAATAATTCAAAGGGATTAAATAGTTTTTATTTAAAGAATAAATATTTATGATCTAACTTAAATTTGTAATATTGATAAAAGAATGATTTTTAAATTCAAAATTAAATAGCAAAATAGGCATTAAGTACTAAATATTTTAAAATACATATATTAAACTTCCTTAGATAGTATATATTTGAAATGTACAATTAATTTAAAATTATATATTGATTTTAGAATATTTAAACATATTTTATAAATTTAAAATTACTAAATTGTATTTAATAGTTTTTCTTTGGAAAAACTAACAGATGTAAATTCATGAATTAACTTAAATTTGGAATACCGATATACTTCCTTAGATAGTATATATTTGAAATGTACAATTAATTTAAAATTATATACTAATTTAAGAATATTTTCTTTGGAAAAACTAAGAGATGTACATTCTTGAATTAACTTAAGTTTAGAATATTGATATAAGAATAAGTTTAAATATACTTAGGATTTCAACTTTTGTTTGTTGGATGTAGTGTAGCATAATGAGAGCAATTTATTGTATATAGTTATGTTTTTTTTAAATCTTATTTTTTACATTATTATTGGTTTTAATGCTGTAAGATGAGTTTTTATTATAAATACAAAGTTGAAACACAACTTATTAATTAGAGAAACTGTAATAGGAGAACTTTGTGTTCTTTTGTCTTCAAATTTATTATTATCGTCACAAAGGCAAACTACTAGATTTAAAAGATTTAATTATTGAAATAAATTTTTTATTTTTTTATGAATTTTTATTTTAAACTGTATACTAAGTTTTACTAACATAATAACGCAAGAAGTTAAGGATTTAATTTTAAAATTTGACAAAACATGCAATCGAAATTAAACATAGAAATAAATAACACGAATTGAATATTTTAAAAGTAAATATATTTGTAATTCCACAGATAGTATTTACTAGTTTTTGTTTTGAATAACAAAAGAATATTTTTTAAAAAAGTCTAATTATTAAAGGTTTTTCAATATTTTATAAAATTTAATCTAAATGTATATACAGAATTCAACTAGCACAATAACTCAAAATTATCAATAAATCAAAATTTTAATATCAAACTTTTGTAAAAGTAAATATGTTTTAGTTCCTTAGAAAGTATTTTTTTTGTAGTATACAATTAATTTAACTACATAATATTCCTCAAAGAATAATGAAAAATATTTTTAAGTTTAAAAGTATAATAATTAAAGGGGGTTACAAATTTTTTATTTAAATAATATATACTTTTGATCAACTTAAAACAAGAATATTTACCTAAAAAAAATTACAAATTACAAATTAAAAACAAAATAAATAATATGTGTTGAATATTTTAAAATACATATTTTTAATTCCTTTGATAGAATTTAATTGAAATATATAATTTATTTAAATTTAGGACATTGGTCTAACAATAATTAAACATATTATTTAAAAATTTAAAGTATTATTAAAGGGGTTAAATAGTTTTTATTTAAAATAACTAAAGAATATATATTCAAGATTTAACATGAATTTGGAATAATGATATAAGATTAATTTTAAATATACTTATGGTTTCAACTTTTGTTTGTTGGAGGCAATGACGCATAATGAGAGCAATTTATTGCATATAGTGAAATTTAGTTTTTGGGATCTTTTTTTTTATACATTGTTACTAGTTTCTAGCATTATACGATGAATTTTAAATACAAATACAAAGTTGAAACATAATTTATGAATTGATTAGAAGGATAAAAGGTGTACTTTATTTTATTTTGTCTTAAAATTTAATGTTGTTGTTTAAGAGGCAATTTAGTGGATTTAAAAAATTTAATTATTAAATATTTTCATTATGTTTTTATGGAATTTAAAATATTATGTATGTAATTTACCAGCAAAATAACTCAAAATAAAAATATCTAAAAAAAATTAATTCTAATAAAAACACAACAATTAAATTTCAACTCAAAAAATAATTAATTTTCATACAAAAGAATATATTTTTGAAAAGCATAAGTATGAAAGGTTTTTCTATATTTTATGAAATTTCATCTAAATGTAAAGCATTAGTTTTATGAGTTGGAAATAATTTTTTCAAAAATTTAGCTTGCATTTTTTGGCAAGTGCTAATTGACCTAGGTTTTAAAGAATAAGCCAATTTTTTGCTTTATCTTTTAAATAAAAAGAAATAATTTGAAAATTAGGAAGTAAAAGGATCATACCCTGCTTGAATCGAAAGTTATTTGCATTGAGAGGAAAAATGAAACAAGAAGGAGAAGAATTTTGAGGAGGTTGCAAGTAATAACGCATGGTATGCACCTATTGATTCTCATTTTCATTCTGAACACTTTCATTTTCAGCCATGGTGGAAGTGTGTGGAGATGATTTAAACAAATTTCCAAACAAAGTTTTAGAATTATTTCTAACTAAATAGGACATAATGAGAGCAATTTATTGCATATAGTGAAATTATGTTTTTGGGATCTTATATTTTCAATATATTTTTATGATATTTATTTGAAAAGTGTGTACTTAATTTTACAAGCACAATCACTCAAAAATAAAAATATCTAAAAAATGTAAAATTTAATAAAATCATAATTAAATTTAAACTAAAAAATAATTAATTTGTATAGATTATTAAAAAAGTAAATATATTTTGATTCCTGAGATAGTTTAATTAAAATAACTAAAGAATATCTTTTAATTTTAAATGTACACTTATATATGGCTTATCTATGCTCTATGATAATTTAATTTAAAAGTGTGCACAAAACTTTACTAGAACAACAACTCAAAAATAAAAATATTTAAATTCAAAATTTGAACGTTTTAAAAGTAAATATTTCTTAGATCGTATTTGGTTGAAATATACAATTAATTTAACTTTAGGATATTAGTATGAGAATAATTAAAAATATTTTTAAATTCAAAAGCACAATAATTCAAAGGGATTAAAAAGCTTTTATTTTGAATAAGAATAAATCTTTGTGATCTAATGTAAATTTACAATATTGGTAAATTAATAATTTTAAATTATAAATTTAATAGAAAAAAACTTTTAAGTATTGAATATAATAAAATACATATATTTTAATTAATTAGATCGTATTTATTTAAAATGTACATTTAATTTGAAATCATATACGAATTTAAGAATATTTAAACATATTTTTAAATTTAAAAGTATAATTACTAAATGGGATTAAATAGTTTTTATTTAGAAAAACTAATGAATATATATTCATTAATTAACTTAAATTTAGAATATTGATGTAATAATAAGTTTAAATATATTTATGATTTCAACTTTTGTTTGTTGGAGGCAATGTAGCATAATGAGAGCAATTTAATGTATATAATTATCTTTATTCTGTAAAGTCAAATTTTTTACATTATTATTGGTTTTAACGCCGTAAGATGAGTTTTCATTATAAATACAAAATTTAAACATAACTTATCAATTGAGAGGAAAGGTAACAAGAGAATTTTATCTTCTTTTGTCTTCAAATTTATTGTTGTTGTTAGAGAGTTAAACTTTAAGATTTAAAAGAATTAATTATTGAAATATTGTTTTTATTTTTTATGAATTTTATTTTAAACTATAAACTAAGTTTTACTAGCACAATAACTCAAAAAGTAAATATTTAAAATTTTAAAATCAGACAAAAAAATCAATCAAAAATTAAACATAGAAATAAATAACACGAATTGAATATCTTAAAAGTAAATATATTTGTAATTTTATAGATTGTATTTATTAGCTTTTATTTAAAATAACTAAAAATATATTTTTGAAAAGTATAATTTTTAAAGGTTTTTTTAGATTTCATAAATATATATACAAAATTTAACTAGCACAATAACTTAAAATATAAAATAAATAAAAATTTTAAAATCTAAATTTTGTAAAAGTAAGTATATTGTAGTTCTTTAGATAGTATTTTTTTGAAGTATACAATTAATTTAACTCTAGGATATTTCTCACACAATAATTAAAAATAATTTTTTAAATTCAAAGTATAATAATCAAAAGGGATTAAAAAGTTTTTATTTAAAGAATATATATTTTCGATCAACTTAAATTAAGAATATTTACATAAAAAAATAAAAAATAAAAATTCATCTTTTTAATTCCTTTGATAGAATTTAATTGAAATATACAATTAATTCAAATTTTGGATATTGGTCTAAGAATAATTAACATATTTTTAAAATTTTAAAGTATTATTAAAGGGTTATATAGTTTTTATTTAGAATAACTAAAGATCACAAGAGCTTAAAATACTTCTTCACGCAAAAAGAACTGAATATGCGACAACGAAGGTGGTTGGAGCTGGTAAAGGATTATAACTGTGTTATCAACTACCATCCGGGTAAGGCTAATGTGGTGGCAGATGCACTGAGCAGAAAATCAATACAAGGTACCGCAGCTACTCTTTCTGTTCAGAGACCAGAGTTAATTGAATTCCAGAAAATGAATGTGGAGATTGTACAATTGGGAGAAATGGAAATAAAGTTGGTAGCCTTGACACTCCAACCGACGTTAATTGATAAAATTCAACAGGGACAATAGGGGGATGAATATTTTATCAAGGTGAAGAAGGATATTGCTTCGGGGGTACCGTCTGATTTCAAAATATCTGTGAA
The DNA here is from genome assembly GCA_019321725.1 of Paulownia fortunei. Taxonomy (NCBI): domain Eukaryota; kingdom Viridiplantae; phylum Streptophyta; class Magnoliopsida; order Lamiales; family Paulowniaceae; genus Paulownia; species Paulownia fortunei. Next base: position 19,988,862 of record CM033116.1, on the reverse strand, counting down.
TGGAGTGCTACAATTAGGGAACGATTATATGTGCCCATTATGGATAACATCAGAAAAGATATTCTTACAGAGGCATATTCAACACCTTATTCAATACATCCAGGAGCTACCAAAATGTATAGAGACTTGAAAATGCATTACTGGTGGCCAGGTATGAAAAGAGATATTGCACAGTATGTGGACCAATGTTTGACATGTCAGCAGATAAAAGCAGAACATCAAAAGCCAGCGGGAACTTTGCAACCTCTGCTTATTCCAGAATGGAAATGGGAAAGAATCACTATGGACTTTGTGGCGGGTTTACCCAAAACCGTGAAAGGTCATAATTCTATTTGGGTGATTGTGGACAGATTAACTAAATCAGCTCATTTTCTTCCCATTTGTTCAACCTATTCCATAGATCGATATGCACAAATATATATACAGGAAGTGGTTAGACTCCATGGTGTACCGCTGTCCATTACTTCTGACAGGGACTCGAGATTTCTGTCTACCTTCTGGAGAAGTCTACAGAGGGCATTGAGAACGCAACTATCTTTTAGTACTCCATATCATCCTCAGACTGATGGGCAATCTGAACGAACAATACAAACTTTAGAAGATATGCTTAGAGCCTGTGTATTGGATTTCCAAGGACAGTGGAGCAAGTATCTACCTCTGGTAGAATTCTCATATAACAATAGTTATCAGGCTACAATTGGGATGGCTCCTTATGAAGCACTGTATGGCAGGAAATGCAGATCTCCAGTTCACTGGGATGAAGTAGGTGAAAAGAAACTTTTAGGGCCGGACATGATTCGGGAAATGACAGAGGTTGTGTTACAAATCCGAAAAAGAATGGAAACTGCCCAGAGTCGACAGAAAAGTTATGCAGACCAAAGAAGGAGGATGCTAGAGTTTGCCATAGGAGATCAAGTGTTTCTCAAGGTAGCACCAATGAAAGGTATTATGCGGTTTGGGAAGAAAGGAAAGTTGAGTCCCAGATATATTGGTCCATTTCCTATTATCGAGAGAAAAGGTGATGTTGCTTACAAACTTGATCTGCCTACATCAATGTCTCAAGTACACAATGTATTCCACGTATCCATGTTGAGGAAGTATGTTGCGAATCTATCCCACATTCTACGAAACGAACCAATAGAGTTGAGATCAGATTTGAGTTACGAGGAAAGACCTGTCGAGATTCTATTACGGGAGATAAAGCAACTTCGAAATAAGAAAATCCCATTAGTCAAGGTACTGTGGAGAGACCAATCAACGGAAGAGGCTACATGGGAAAGAGAATATGAAATGAGAGCCAAATACCCAGAGCTTTTTGGTAAGCAAAATTTTGAGGACGAAATTTTCATAAGGAGGGAAGGATGTAATACCCGAGCCTCACACTACTCACCTGGCCAATATAGTTCATGCATTTTATGCCACGTATGTGTCATTGCATTTTAATTGAAATTTCATAATGCATTATATTTTATACGGTATTTTAATAATTAAACTTTTAAAGTTATCACCGATATTAGTTTCTAGATTCTTTAACCTAATTGGTTGAGTCGGTACTAAGATTAGAATTTAGGTGTCAACTATCAGATAATATTATGATACACGTAAGTGAAAGGTGGCATCGTTGTGTTTATCGTGTAGGATAAAATATGCAAATAATTTAATTAGGGAGAAAATAATAATAGTAATAGTAATAATAATAATAATAAAAGAAAATAAGGATATTATCATATTAATTAAGAGGGTGTAATTTTTAATATAAAATAAATTTAGGGGCTTATAAATTAATATATATAAAAATAAATAAATAATATTTTGTATTGATTATATAAATATATATATATATATATATATTATATTATATAAATATAATATAAGATATAAGATATATATATATAGTATATGGTGTGTAATATAATATATATATATATATGATTACACGTGTAGGGTATACATATATACATGATTAGGATAAGCATATGTAGTGTATATTATATTACATGTATATATGATAAGGATAAGCATATATATAATATATCGTATTAGATTACTTTAATACTAATATTAAGGTTAAGTATATATATAATATATTATATTAAACTTCTTTAATACTAATGTTAAGGATAAGTATATATATAATATATTACATTATGTTTTCTTAACAAAGCTGTTTTAAAACACACCACACAAACACACGGCTACAGAAAAAGAAAGGAAAAGAGAAGAAAAGAAAAGAAAAAACGGGGCGGAAGAAGAAATAGCGCGAACAAACTTCTACCGTAGAAATTTGAGAAAATTTTAGGTAAGTTCCTTCTTATTTTTGTACGGATAAAAATATATATTTATGCCGTTTATTTCTAATTTGAAAGAAAGTTTTGATTCAAATTAACTAGTTATCTTCTTGTGAGACAATAATTAATATGCACTTTTAATTCGAAATTAGTTACAAAGATTTGATTTGATTATCTCGTATTAATTGGATGAAAAAGCTAATTTAATTGAGGAATTTGTTACGGGGATTATAACACATCAATTAGATAATATTAAAATAAATTCGAGATGAGAAATTAAGGTATTTAAAAGGTTCTAATCGGTGTGAGTATAAATTTTAAGACTTGATTATTATTTAATTAAATTTAAGATTTAAGACCCCTTATGAGATTTGATATAGAAACCCATTGATTAAGAATGAAAATTAATATGTTATACTTTTACAGGCAACCTTATATCTAAGGGTAGGGAAGAGAATCTTGCTAACCTTCAATAGGATATCAAAGGTGGAAGGTAAGTGAAAATCCATTTGCAACTACAATGCATGGGCATAGTATTTCTTAACTTATTTATATTAAATGTGATCGTTGTGTCTTGATGAGTATTATAAATATCTTATAGTGCATACGTTGTTTGGATGACAGGACATGTGATTCACTGTGTCATTGAACATGCCATTCATCAACATTTACACGTGCATGCATAATACGTGCTCACAGTTGAGGTTTTGCATGCATAACATTATTTTTAGAAAGAAAAGTTTTGGTTGGCCACTACTAGTGTACCGAGACCCATGTGTGGCTTATTGATATGATATTTGGGGCGCCGCGAGTATTACTTTTTGGAGGATCATAGAGGTTGACAGGGGGTGTGCCTCTGGTGGTCACGAGAGGGTGGACCACTTGACTGTGCCCTTATTGACGCCGCCGGTAGGAATACTTCTGGAGGGTCACAGGGGAAGACAGGGGGTGGACCTTTGGTGATCCCAGGAGATGGCCCCCGAACTGTGTCGATCTGTTTATGGCCATGTGATTATTGATATTGTTGAGAGCTCTATCCGGTACATAGTAGGTGGGCCAAGGGCCCAGTGATGGAAAATGATTTTGAATGAAATGATTTTGATGCATAAGTTCGCATTCTTGTCATAATCTCATAGAAATATATTGCATTTATGTTGGATTATCCCCTTCAGCATGCATTATTTCTCATTTACTGAGCATTAGCTCACGTAGTTCATGCATTGTAGGTGAGTTTGATGATACTTGAAGCCATGGACTTACTGAGCGAGCGGTTGGAGTTCCTACAAGTTCTGAGGATCAGTGTACATGGATGACGACCTGTCGGGCTGGTTGTTAACTTATTTGATTTTGGAGTGTATTATATTAGGTTTTGGGATTTGTACTGTGTGTACTTTTAAAACTTTTCTGTACATGGGTATGTAAATGTTATGGTTGTTATGGGTGCTCTGCAGGTATATATATATATATATATATTAGTTTGTGAGTGAGAAAAATAGTTTATTATTTATTATGTAGTTACAGGAAAGAAAAAAAAAATAATTGTACACGCACACAGGATTTATCATGTCAAAATTATTACATCTATAAATATATATGTGTGTGTAGTATTGGGGGTGTTACATTTGAAATGTACTTTCTCAACATAGACACGTGAAAAACATTGTGAACACTAGATAATGACGGAAATTTACACAATAATAATGATTGTAATAATTAGAATATGCCCACAACACAACCCAACAGGTCGTCATCCATGTACACTAATCCTCAGAACCTGTAGGAACCCCAACAACTTACCCAGTAAATCCATGGTATCAAGTATCACTAGACTCAACTACAATGCATAAACTATATGAGCTAACGCTTAGCAAGTAAAGATTATGCATGTCAAAGAATAATCCATAATATCAAGTCATGCATCTCAAAATTCTATGCCCAAAATGTAATTCCATGCATCAAAATATTTTTCTCAAAATCATTTCTTTCTTGGGCCCCTAACCAATGCTACTATCCCATGCATCGGAAAAGAACTCTGCACATCGTCATAATCCAATGGTCAATAATCATATAAGCATGCAAATCCATGCATACTCGTACGCATGCAAATCCATGCACGCAAACCTATAAATCCATGCATACAACCATACAAATCCATGCATGCTTCAGTGCACTAGTAGTGATCAGCAAAATATTTTTGTTTCTTAGAATCATGCCGTGTAATGCAAGATTTACCACAATGCTCGTTTATGATGCATGCACTTGCCAATACCCATGTATGTATGCTCAATTGACATGAGTGATAGTAATGTGTGCCCTCTGCTATGCACATATGATTTATGGTATTACATATAAATCACATATTTACTATGTCTATGTATTATACTTGCAAATGAATCTTACTTACCTTTTACTTGGTTGGTGGCTTAGTCTAGATTTGTTTAGTGTACCTCTCCAACCATAGATGTAAAATAGCCTGTAATATTATCCAACATCAAACACCATTCCCAATTTGGCAAGTTGAAAGCACAAAATCTCATACTAAGACCTTAAACACCAAGTTATCTAGGTAACAATCAAGCTTTTACAAACTAGAACCTAATATAGTCCCTCAAATACCTTAATTTCTCATCTTAGATATATGTACATCATATAATTGAATTATTATAACTCTAATAGCATGTACCTAATTGTTAACACTCAATAGCAACATGTCTAGATTGAAACATGCTAAGTTATCAAATAGGACAGATTTTCACCTTTTAATTTCCTTGCTGCCACATTAGGTTTCATAGATATTTTGACATCCTTATAAATATTTATTCACTCTCAAATTTTTACCGCAATTAGGTAACATGTAGAAAAATATAACCGTGCCATAAAATTGCCAAAACGCACGGGTCTATGTATTGGGTTCGCTATAATCGCAGGGGTATACGCAACGGAAAATTAAAATTTTTATCAAACATAAATTTCCCCTTTGATTCGAAAGCGATTTTAACGATCGCACTTATTCAAGAGAATATATAAATAAATATAAAATCGGATTATACCTTTCGTGCACTCCGGTTGTTGTAGGGAATGAAGCAATCAATTGCTTATTCTGGACTATCAGAACTCGCAGGCATCCAAGTGTCTCCCCTCTATCAGGTCCACGATACGAAAAGCAACACCAATCAAAAGGATTCGCTAGTATCCTTTTAATTGTTTACTAATCTAGAACCGGAGAATATTTTCAAGAACAATAAAGATTGATTCTTTAAATTCTTGAAACAATAATATGAAGAGAATAACAAGAAACTAATTTTCTTTTTCTTTCTTTTCTTTTCTTGGAGAGTAAAAATAGAAGATTTTAAACAAAATATTTTTGCTCAAAATTTTTAATTTTTTTAATTTTATGTAATTTTCATCCCTCATATATATAGGGCTGAAAATTTTAATCATTTTCCAACTCTTGGAAAGTTTTTCAATTTTGAACTACTTCAAAACCTTATCTTGGAAGAATTCCAAATCTTCCAAGAACTCTTCTCTTTTCTCTCTCCTATTGTATGTGGACTAATTTGAGACTACATTAATCATCAAAATTATCTACATACATTGTTGATATTAATTTGAACTCTTCAAATAATATCAAGATAGATATATATCATATATATATATATACTATAATTATATTAAATCTTAGTGGCCTATGTTATCCATAAAATTGGTCACTATATTTATTTATCTATAAATATTTAATTTAAATAAATCATATTTATTTAATTTATTCTCTTCATACTTTAGTGGGCTTCTTAAGTGATCCACATTTATTTTGGGCTTGGACTCAAAAATCCCCAAATCAATTCAATCCCAATTTAATCAATCCAATTGATTAATTTAATTTACTCCAATTGGGCTTCCTAATCAAATTAGGTCCAATTAAATAATTTAACTACTTAATTGAATAATTTAATTTAACCATTAAATTAAATAGAACCCTTAATTAATTAATTGATCAGTATTAATTAATTAATTTCCAACCATTGGATAAAATCTAAAATTAGAAATATTACTTTCCATAAAGATGTGTGACCCTCTTAGGTTCACTACTAAGCTAGTAGTGGGTTTGCAACATTTGCAACTTATGAATAAAAATTATTTCAATTAATTAATCTAATTAATTAATCCGCTTGGAATCAACTCCTTAATTCCAAGAACCTCACTATCCATGAAAACACCTAGCAAGTAATCATTGCAAACTAGTCTTAGGTGAAATAGCGAGTAAACCTATTTCAGTTGCGAGTACCATACACGTACGGTCCTTTCGACAACTAATCTCCTGAATGAATCTAAGGCATGAATTATAAGTCGAAACCCTAAATGATTCAATAACTGTGATCTCATTTCAAGTTCCAATGATTCTTGATGAATCACAATTCATACTGTCTTGGTCAAGGTCTTTGAATCATAAACTATGAAAACACAGGAGATTCCCTTGTTTAAAAAGACAAGTGTCGAATTCTATGTTGGCCATTGACAAACCTCCATGCACACCAGTGCAACACCCAACATACCCCCTTTGTGATTGTCAAGCAATCAGAAGATATATCAAAGTGCTGCAGGATGCACACAAGGCTACCATCGTGCCTCAAGTCTGAGGACTAGTCGTGTACTATCGCAACACAGAAATTCTTATTTCGACGGGCAAAACCTCCAACTAAGAATTTCTTGCAGGCCATATTCGGTGTACTTGTTCCCTAACAAGCAACCACATACATGCACTTACGTCTCTACGCTAATGCCAATGGAATGTGACATCCTCGTCTCACGAGCATGCATTATATGTATGAGTCTTACTGAGCTATTTGATGTCCCATCTCAAAAAGCTCTTGACTGAGAACTTATTTAAGATCAAAGCCTTAGAGGCATGTTCCATGATTGCCATCATATGCGCGACCATGCCCCATAGCTAAATTTAGTCTAAGGACTTTATCTAATGTGTAGAAATAAAAAAATGCAAGACATAAGATAAAGAAAATGCCTTTTTTATTAATATGATTCCCAATAAGATTGTCTTTACAAAAGCAAAAATATAATACACCCAATCTAATTAGGGCGTTGGGCATCCTACTCTAACAATCTCCCACTTGCCCTAGCTCCAATTGTCCATATATCTAAGCCCATCTTCTCAAGATGTCCGTCGAATATCTTCTGTGCTAAGGGCTTAGTAAGTGGGTCTGCTACATTTTCTGTTGAGGCAACTTGATCCACAATGACGTCGTCTCTACCAATGATATCTCTGATCAAGTGATATCGTCTCATTATGTGCTTGGATCTTTGATGAGATCTTGGCTTTTTTGCTTGCGCAATAGCTCCATTATTATCACAGTAAATCATAACTGGATCAACAATGGATGGAATTACATCCAACCCTTGGATGAAATTTCTAATCCAAACAGCTTCTTTTGCTACATCTGATGCAGCAATATATTCAGCTTCGGTGGTAGAGTCTGCAGTCATCTCTTGCTTGGAACTCTTCCAACTGACTGCACCACCATTGAAAGTGAATATGTATCCGGACATGGACTTTGAGCCATCTATATCGGACTGAAAACTAGAGTCTGTATATCCCTCCAGTTTTAGTTCTCCATTACCATATATCAGAAAGATATCATTAGTCCTTCTCAAGTACTTAAGGATCATCTTAATGGTTTTTTAGTGTTCTTCCCCTGGATTGGACTGATATCTGCTCGTGACACTCAGAGCATGTGCTATATCAGGCCTTGTACATAACATTACATACATTATGCTCCCTATTGCAGAAGCATAAGATATGCGAGCCATCCTTTCTCTCTCTTCAGGTGTCTTAGGAGACAAAACTTTAGAGAGTGAAACCCTATGACTCATAGGCAGGAATCCTCTCTTGGATTCCTCCATGCTAAACCCTTTTAGCACTTTGTCTATGTACATGGACTGGAATAGTCCGATCATCCTTCTGGATCTATCTCTATAGATCTTTATCCCTAGGATAAAAGATGCATCTCCCAAGTCCTTCATGGAAAACTGATTAGATAACCAAGTCCTCGTTGACTGCAACATCCCTACATCATTCTCAATGAGTAGGATGTCATCAACGTAGAGCACAACAAATGTAACTGCACTCCCACTAACCTTTTTGTAGACACATGGTTCATCCGGGTTCTTATGAAAGTCAAATATTTTGATCATTTCATCAAACTGGATGTTCGAACTCCTCGAAGCTTGTTTGAGTCCATAAATGGATCTCTGGAGCTTGCAAACCTTTTGCTCGCTCCGCTGGATATGAAGCCTTCTGGCTGCTTCATATAGATCTCTTCCTTAATGTTTCCATTAAGAAAAGCGGTCTTCACATCCATTTTCCATATCTCATAGTTATAATATGCAGATATGGCTAACAGTATTCGTATGGATTTAAGCATCGCTACTGTGTGAAAATTTTCCTCATAATCAATTCCTTGCTTCTGAGTATAACCTTTACTACCAATCGTGCCTTATAGGTCGCTACCTCTCCATCTACTCCAAGCTTTCGCTTGTAGACCCATTTGCAGCCAATGGGAACAATTCTCTGTGGTGGGTCCATCCAAAGTCCATACCTTGTTGGAGTACATAGAGTCCATTTCAGACTGCATAGCTTCTTGCCACTTCTTCGAGTCGATGTCAGACATCGCCTCTCCATAGCTTCTTGGATCATTATCCAAGGGGAGTCCCTCTTCTTTGTTCTCTAACAACAAATTGTACCTCTTAGGTACCCTTGAGACCCTTTCAGATCTTTGAAGAGATTGTGCCTTAGAGGGTCTAGCATCAGCTGGTGTACCATTTACTGCATCAGTTGGGGTGTTCTGTGGTTCTTAAACTCTTCAAGTTCTACGACATTGTCACTTCCATCTGAAAGAAATTCTTCTTCAAGGAAGGTAGCATTCCTCGAAACAAACACCCTTTGTTCCGTGGCATCATAGAAATAGTATCCAATAGACTCCTTTGGATACCCCACAAACTTGCATGAGTTGGATCCCATATCCAACTTATCTCCCACTAGCTGCTTCACATAAGCAGCACCCCCCATACCCTAAGGTATTTATAGGAAGGTGTCTTTCCATACCACATCTCATATGGTGTTTTGAGCACGGATTTGGATGGCACCCTATTTAATAAGTATGCCGCCGTTTCTAAAGCATAGCCCCAGAATGAAAAAGGTAATGAAGTGAAGCTCATCATAGATCGAACTATGTCCAACAAGGTTCGATTCCTGCATTCCACAACTTCGTTGAGTTGGGGAGTAGCAGGAGGAGTCCACTGTGAGAGAATCCCATTCTCTTTTAGATAATCTAAAAATTATGTGCTTAAATATTCACCTTCTCGATCAGATCGAAGAGTTTTTATACTTAATCCAGTTTGTTTCTCTACTTCAGTTTTGAATTCTTTGAACTTTTCAAGTACTTCAGACTTGTACCTTAAAAGGTACACATAACCATACCTAGAGAAGTCATCGGTAAAGGTTAAGAAGTAGTTATAGTTCCCACGGGCACTAACATTTAGTGGTTCACATACATCTGTATGGATCAAATCCAATAGATGCTTGGCTCGCTCCACTTGTCCAACAAATGAAGATTTGGTCATCTTTCCTTTGAGGCAGGATTCACAAGTTGGTAGTTCTTGCTCTCTCGTTAGATCTAGCAATTGTGCCAATTTGTTAATCCTTTTCTCAGAAATATGTCCTAATCTTGCGTGCCACAGGCTCATTGAACTATGATTATCTAATTTTCTTTTATTTTGTTGAATTGTGAAAATGGGGTTATGGGGAGTAATAATATATAAACAATTCGTCAAAGAACCAAAATATATAAAATCAGAACGTTTGAAAATGGAACAATTTCCATTCTCAATGGTAAATCTAAAACCTTCTCTATCCAAAACTGGAATAGAGATAATGTTCTTAATAATATCCGGAACAAAAAGACAATTATTTAAAACTATTACATAACCATTCTCTAAAGCCAATTAATGGTCCCTATAGCTAATGCAGCAACTCTTGCTCCATTTCCCATCCTATGGACCGTCTCTTCTCCATCCAACTTCCTACTTCTTGCCATCATCTGCAAATTATTGCAAATATGTGAGCCACAACCGGTATCTAATACCCAAGAAGTATTGTTAACCGACAAGTTAACTTCAACAAAATATATACCTGAACTCTTCAGGCTTGCAAGATACTCCTTGCAATTCCTCTTCCAGTGCCCTGGTTTGCCGTAGTAATGGCACTTGTCATTGGCTTGAGAAGAAACCTTTTTGACACCGCCCTTAGTTTTCATCTTGTTGGGTTTAGAGGAACCCTTTCCTTTCTTCTTTCCTTTCTTGGGCTTTTTAGCCTTTGATCCAGAAGAAGATCCAACAAGCAGAACCGGCTTGTCCTTTTTCATAGTGGACTCAACCATCTTTAACATGTTCACAAGCTCAACGAGACTAGTCTCCATGTTGTGCATGTTAAAGTTGACAACAAAGGTGTCAAATGATGGAGGCAGAGACTACAGCAGAAGGTCCATATAGAGTTCGTTCTCATAACGACTCCAAGGGACGCCAACCTTTCAATAAGGGCTATCATCTTCAATCCATGATCATGGACTGAAGAGCCCTCAGTCATACGACATCTGAAAAGCTCTTTTGAGATCTGATATCTCGTCTGCCGAGTTCTTTCACCATACAACTCTTGTAGGTGAATGAGGATTCCATAAGCAGTATCTTGATCCTCATTCTGCCTCTGCAGCTCATTTGACATCGATGCCAGCATGTAGCATCGAGCCTGCAGATTGTCATCAACATGACGTAAATAACCTGCATAATCCTCTAAAGTAATATCCTCCGGTGGTACCGAAGGAGGCGCAGTGTCGAGGACATATGCCCTCTTCTCTGACTGAAGAACTATCTTCAGGTTTCTTAGCCAATCGACAAAATTAGGTCCAGTTAATTTATTTTGTTCAAGGATTGTTGCAAGTGGATTCTTTGCCATTTTAGTAGTATAATCTACAAAATATGCACGAAGCAGAAAATTAGTAAACTATGGGAAAAACATATTCATTTAATATAAGGTCTTTGATACTAAATGTCTCCCACTATTTTTTTCGAATTCCATCACCCCTAATGGAATTTTGGGAAATCAAATTTCCTAGTGAGCTTGAGGTCCAATGGAAATATTTCACACCCCAATTTTATGAACCCATGAAATATTTTTATCGGTAGTCAACTCTTTGACGATTGTATCACTATACAACCCTCAAGTTTGTTTTACCTCACCTCTTCTCATATACCCCAATTTTATGAGCCCATATGGTACTGAGTGTCAAACAATACCCATCAAACATTCGTGTAGATAGAGCATTAAGATGTCCCACGACTCATGGCCAACATAATGACGATTCCATCCCACGAGCATCTCAATGCTTGGTAGAGATCACAGCTTTCCAACACAAGACCACCCCACGACTCATGGTCAGTGATCAAGTGCGGTAGCGGTCGTCATGTCTCTATGTTTGATGGTAGGCATGGAACGATAGGTCCTACCTAACTTGTCCATTTTTATTTGAAATCGAATTTTCAAAAAATTCTTTTACTTAATTTAATAAATTAAGTGGGGTTTAATTTTATCCAAGACCTCATCATAATTTAAATTAGGTTGGTTATTTAATGCATGACATCATAATATCATTCTGCAAGTATAAAAGCATTAAATAAAATCCTAAGCATGCATCTAATACATACTTAAATAAATGGATGATCATAAACCAGTCCTATGCGGTCCATTTGAGCCAAAAATGGACCTAAGGTCATTCTAAGGGTAATAAAATGGAATAGAACCTATTCTATTACATAATTGTATCCCATACAAACATGGGCCTTCTTTTTTATTCTCCTTCGTCTTCCAAAGAAAAAGAAAAATCTTACCATCTATTCTACTCTCTTTACAGAAAATAAAATAACTTACATAATTGAAATAAGAGGCTCGCAGACCCATTTTAAAACCCAAAAATGTTAAATAAAACCAATCACATTGGTCCATTGACTCATGATCATCCCATACAAGCTCATAATTAACATCATATGTAATTATCAAAACATGTAAATTTACCAAATTGTTAAACGCAATTTTTCTTTTAACTTGGTATAATTTTTAATTGCTCGAAAAATAATTTTTCTATTGAAAAACAATTTTTCAGAAATAATTAAAATTAACATTTAATTTAATATTCCAGAAAATAAAAAAAAATAAAAAAAAAACAGACCCGAAACGACACGACGAGCAGCACCACTACTGCCCGTTGGGTACGCGCCGGGTGACGGGAGACGGGCGCCCAGCGCCAGGTGATGGGCGCCCAGATGTCGGGCGCCCGTGGCGCGCCGGCACCGCTGCCGGGTGCCTGTGCGCGCAGCCATCGGGTGTCTGACACCCGATGCCGGCGAATTTTTTTTTTCATATTTAAACAATTAAAATTATTCCAATTAAAAATTTCTAAAATATGCAAAATCAAAATTTACATAATTAACATGAATTTAAACAATTTAAAAACATGTATTCATAAATCTGAAATTCACTAAATAAGCGAAACCGTAGCTCTGATACCACTGTTGGGTTCGCTATAATCGCAGGGGTATAAGCAGTGGAAAATAAAAAATTTTATCAAACATAAATTTAACCCCTTTGATTCGAAAGCGATTTTAACAATCGCGCTTATTCAAGTGAATATATAAATAAATATAAAATCGGATTATACCTTTCGTGCACTCCGGTTGTTGTAGGGAATGAAGCAATCAATTGCTTATCCTGGACTATTAGAACTCACAGGGATCCAAGTGTCTCCCCTCTATCAGGTCCACGATACGAAAAGCAACACCAATCAAAATGATTCGCTAGTATCCTTTTAATTGTTTACTAATCTAGAACCGGAGTTTGTTTTCAAGAACAATAAAGATTGATTCTTTAAGTTTTTGAAACAATAATATGAAAAGAATAACAAGAAACTAATTTTCTTTTTCTTTCTTTTCTTTTCTTGGAGAGTAAAAATAGAAGACTTTAAACAAAATATTTTTGCTCAAAATTTTAATTTTTTTAATTTTATGTAATTTTCATCCCTCATATATATAGGGCTGAAAATTTTAATCCTTTTCCAACTCTTGGAAAGTTTTTCAATTTTGAACTACTTCAAAACCTTATCTTGTAAGGATTCCAAATCTTCCAAGAACGCTTCTCTTTTCTCTCTCCTATTGTATGTGGACTAATTTGAGACAACATTAATCATCAAAATTGTCTACATACATTGTTGATATTAATTTGAACTCTTCAAATAATATCAAGATAGATATATCATATATATATACTATAATTATATTAAATCTTAGTGGTCTATTTTATCCCATAAAATTGGTCACTATATTTATTTATCTATAAATATATTAATTTAAATAAATCATATTTATTTAATTTATTCTCTTCATACTTTAATGGGCTTCTTAAGTGATCCACATTTATTTTGGGCTTGGACTCAAAAATCCCCAATCAATTCAATTGATTCAATCCCAATTTAATCAATTCAATTGATTAATTTAATTTACTCCAATTGGGCTTCCTAATCAAATTAGGTCCAATTAAATAATTCAATTACTTAATTGAATAATTTAATTTAACCATTAAATTAAATAGAACCCTTAATTAATTAATTGATCAGTATTAATTAATTAGTTTCCAACCATTGGATAAAATCTAAAATTAGAAATGTTACTTTCCATAAAGATGTGTGACCCTCTTAGGTTCACTACTAAGCTAGTAGTGGGTTTGCAACATTTGTAACTTATGAATAAAAATTATTTCAATTAATTAATTCAATTAATTAATCCGCTTGGAATCAACTCCTTAATTCCAAGAACCTCACTATCCATGAAAACACCTAGCAAGTAATCATGGCAAACTAGTCTTAGATGAAATAGCGAGTAAACCTATTTCAGTTGCGAGTACCATACACGTACGGTCCTTTCGACAGCTAATCTCCTGATTGAATCTAAGGCATGAATTATAAGTCAAAACCCTAAATGATTCAATAATTGTGATCCCATTTCAAGTTCCAATGATTCTTGATGAATCACAATTCATACTGCCTTGGCTAAGGTCTTTGAATCATGAACTATGAAAACACAGGAGATTCTCTTGTTTAAAAAGACAAGTGTCGAATTCTATGTTGGCCACTGACAAACCTCCATGCACACCAGTGCAACACCCAACATACCCCCTTTGTGATTGTCAAGCAATCAGAAGATATATCAAAGTGCTGCAGGATGCACACAATGCTACCATCGTGCCTCAAGTCTGAGGACTAGTCGTGTACTATCGCAACACAGAAATTCTTATTTCGACGGGCAAAGCCTCCAACTAAGAATTTCTTGCGGGCCATATTTGGTGTACTTGTTCCCTAACAAGCACCCACATACATGCACTTACGTCTCTACGCTAATGCCAATGGAATGTGACATCCACGTCTCACGAGCATGCATTATATGTACGAGTCTTACTGAGCTATTTGATGTCCCATCTCAAAAAGCTCTCGACTCGAAACTTATTTAAGACCAAAGCCTTAGAGGCATGTTCCATGATTGCCATCATATACGCGACCATGCTCCGTAGCTAAATTTGGTCTAAGGACTTTATCTAATATGCAGAAATAAAAAAATACAAGACATAAGATAAAGAAAATGCTTTTTTTATTAATATGATTCCCAATAAGATTGTCTTTACAAAAGCAAAAGAGTATAATACACTCAATCTAATTGGGGCGTTGGGCATCCTACTCTAACACTATGTCCCCTAATTCAGTCCCCTTCACAGCACACCAGAACAGATATTCTTACTTTGGCAGTTTTGAGTATTTCTTCAATATCATGCCCTATTTTAATTTCTAACTGATGAAAATTTATTCCAATACTCTTAACTCTTATATGAACATTATATAATGATACGTATAGGTTTTATTCAACATACCATATACTTTTGAAGCATAAAACATAAGAATACAACAAGGTGACAGTTTCTAGCATAAGTATTTTCTATCAAATATTTCCAACCACAAACCCTTTCTTTTTGCATCAAAGCCTATCTAATAACATCCTAACATATTGATAAATAATAGTCAAAGCTTAATAAGCTAATAAACCTCAAAATAAATCTGAAAGTCATGCCAAACTCGTAGGTTAAGCTCACCTTGCATAGTTTTCTACTTGAACTTGTTTATTTCTCCTCCCCTTAGCTTGTTTGGCCTTCTTTTTCTGTTGGAATCACTTAGGAGCTATTTAGAGAGATTTTTTTGTGTCTTTGGAAGCTAAAATGGTGCAGAAGAAGGTTCAAGTCATGGCTATTAAGAGTGAAGAATTGGTTGAGGTGCTAGGTTGAAAAGTCTAAGCATGAGGTGGTATAAGTTTGAGGTGGCATGTAGTGGTAAAATTTGATTTTCTTCCTTATCTTGCAGCTCTAATCTTGTGTGTCTCACCTATTTTTATTTGGTTGCAACCTATCTTAGTCACCATTCATTCCCATAGGTAATTCCTATTTTTGTTCATTCGAGTTCTAAACCGATTGACATTCGATTTTAAATGATTGTCTAGTTTGCATTTCTAAAATTATATGCACATATGGACCTTGTATTATGATACTTAAATAACATTATATCATGTCCAATATCCCAAGTATGTTAATCCATGGATGTATAATTTTAAAATACCACGATCTAATTAAATCGAATCATATAAACTTACTAGTAACATCTTTAAAACTTCCAAAATTATAACATATAACCTATGAATATCCAATATATCAACCAATCTATTCTTTTTCTTATTTAAATATAGAATTTCTTAATTATGCTATAAGATCTCAACCACTAATATCATGTGATAGCATTAGAGGTCTAACGATTAAAAATGCTACATAAGATGCCATGTAAATGTTAATGCAAATTAGCATATAAGTAACATGTAATGCATGAATCACATTGGCCAAATGAGTAGTATGAGAATTGGGTATTACATTCTCCCCTCCTTATTAAAATTTCGTCCCCGAAATTTTACTTACCAAAAAGCTTTAGATATTTAACTATAATTTTATGCTTCCTTTCCCAAGTAGCTTTTTCTGTTGATTGACTTATCCTTAGTACTTTAACTAATGAGATATTCTCATCTTGAAGCTGCTTTACATCCCTTACTAAAATCTCTATAGGTCTTTCTTCATATTTTCGACCTCAGTTTAGTTCCATTGGTTCCTTCTTCAGTAGATGCCATATATTCATGATATACTTTCTTAAAATGAACACATGAAACACATTGTGAACTCCAGACATTGATGGAAAGAGGTTAAGTTTATAGGCAATATCCCAAATTCTCTTAGTAATGCAAACTAAACCATTGTACCTAGGATCAAGTTTGTATGTAACATCCCCAATTTTTTTTCCTGCCCAAGCCGCATAATCGCTTTCATTGGAGACACCTTCAAAATTTTGATCCCCTATCATATATTGCAATGATATTCCTCTTTAATCTACATTACTCTATGGTCACCTCTAACTAGTTTCCATACATTGGCAATTTGTTCTACAACTTCTATCATTTCCCAAATCATATTCAGCCTAAAAGAACACCAAATTCATTTCAATAAAATGATGACCTATATTTTCTATCATATTATTCCTCATAGAGAACTATCCCAAGTAGCCTTATAACTGTAGTTATAAGAAATTCCACCCAAGAGATTTTTTTCTCAATTGACATCAACAATCTAATGCACAATCTCTAAGCGTATCTTGCAAAGTCTAATTTGTTTGTCCTGGTTGCCCATTGATGCATGGATGATCACAATACTAAAATATAATTTTGTTTTCAATACCTAATGTAAGATCTTCTAGGAAGTGGACAAAGACCTTAAATCCACATCAGAACTAATAGACACTAATAAATGATAAAGTCTAACCACTTTCTATACATTTATCTTTCCATAGATTTCCAAGGAATACCTAAGGTAAATTGAGAAAGAATGAACATATTCAGTTAACCTATTAACAATAACCCAATTCTATTATCATATACAAAATTCCTGAATGCCTTCTCATTTCCATCGAAAAATAAAAGCAGAACTAAATCATTTCAATATATGTACTTTTACATATGTCCCTTTTTTTTAGTGGCAAACCAGATATTAAAAATATATTCCATAATAGTTCATCCAGTATCCGATATCTGTACATTTTCTTGAGATCAGAAGCATCATTCATACTACTAAATAAAACAAATAAAAAGTACATGATCATCACTTAAAACTTAGTGTTGTAATTTCTTATTCCTCATTGTCACATCTCTCTCTTATTAAGAGATTATTATCACTTATCACAAAAAATTTATTTAAATGCCTTTTATGCCTTTCATCTTAATCCTAACCTTTTATCGACCTTATTTTGAGCATTTGAAATTGGATCAAATAAAATCAGTCTTACCAAAATATTAATAAACAAATAGTTCACCATTTACTCTAATTCATCCTCTATACAACCCTCAACTCCCATAATAGTTTATGATATAAAATTTATTTGAATATTAGTCTATTGAGATATTTCATTCTAATAACATCTGTAGTTATATGGATCATACAATATATTTCACTTACTAATAATATCCATCCTTTCTTCAAGTTAAACTCCTTTTAAGTATATAGACATTTCAAGTACTTCAGTTTTGTAATGTCACATATAGTATTACATAAATAATCTAATTAACTCAAAGAGTGTCGAGTAACTTTTCTATATTACATCAAACATATACCAAAAACACAATGAGATACACCACTATACACAATAAATAACTTATATCTAAAGTTGGAGTCGCTACTGAAGCTCAAATCAATTCTCTTCAAGTAATTAGAGATTTCTTCCCACTTAGCGAACCATTCAAATTTCATATACCTATATGTATGATGAAACAAAGCAGTAACAACTAAGGGGAAATGTTGACTGAATACCCAATAATATCACTAACCTAGAAAACTTTTCTTATTTCTATCACATTTATTGGTCTTCTCTATTTCAATACAACCTCGAAATTTTGAATAGTTACAAGTCCACTTTCTTAAGAAAATTACCAATCCCAAAATAAATATTGTATTACATAACCGAAAGATCGTATTTGCTAAATTGAACAAATAATTTCTATTTTCTTAAAGTTTCCAAGGTCATATTGAAATGTCAATCATATTTCTCTTCGTTGTACACTAAGATATCATTAATGAATATCACCCCAAACATACCCATATAGAATCATCAAACACATTATTTATCATGTATATCAAAATAATTAGGGCATTAGTCAACCCAATGGCACAACAAGAAATTCATAATTAATTCAAACTTTAAATCAATCTTCAAGATCACAGTAGCTCCTCTTAATTTATCAAATAAACCTTAGTATGACAAATTTATACTTATTACAAATTGTTACTCAATTAAGTTGCAATAAATAATGCATAACCTCAAGATTCATCTTTCTTCTAGGTGAATATGAAATGGAGCTTGTTTAGGAGAAGCACTAGACCTTAACGCCTTGCCTAACATTATAACAATATCACTTAAGGTTCATCGAATTCCAATAGGTGTATATGATAAACTAAAAGAGAGATTGGATTTGTTCTTACAACTATATCCAAGATAAAATCAATTGGTTAGTCAATAGCATGCCCGAAAACTTCTTTTCAACATGTATAAAGAGATCTAAGATCTCACAAATGAATTTTTAATAAACTTGGTCATTTCTAAAAATTCTAACACAACCCAAAGATCGATAATAACTCTTTCTTAGTACTCTCGTTCACACTGTAGAAAATTATAATTTGACAATCTTCTTTATTAATCAACACAGAAAGTTATATCATAATCCTAGCCAATATAACAAAATTAACCTAGAGCTCTTAAAATTTAATTAGTTGATCTTGAGCTTCTAGATGGAATTGAATCATTATAACTGAACTCATATATATATATATATATATATATATATATATCAAGTACCCTATTCAGTCTTATTACATACTTAGTGGATAATAGAGAATATGTAACTCCAAAGATAGAATACCAAACATAAATTTTATACCTGTTATTATTGATGAGTCTGCCTCAACATTATTTTATACTAAATCTTAAAACACATGGCCAATATTATTCATGAAATACAAAATAAATTATACAACAAATAAAACTTACTGGCATGGTTGTGCTCCACCAGTTTCAAAGATCATGTACATGGACAGTCAACAGAACCACAAACCGGGCTCTGATACCACTCTGTAACACCCCCAACACTGAATATAGATATTGATATAACAATAATTTACACAAAAATAATGATTGTAATAATTAGAATATACCCACAATATAATCCAACAGGTCGTCATCCATATATACTGATCCTCATAACCTGTAGGAACCCCAACAACTTGCCTAGTAACTCCATGATATCAAGTATCACCAGACTCACCTACAATGCATAAACTATATGAGCTAACGCTCAGCAAGTAAAGATTATACATGTCAAAGAATTATCCACAATATAAAGTCATGTATCTCAAAATGATATGCCCACAATGTAATTCCATGCATCAAAATATTTTTCTCAAAATCATTTCTTTCTTGGGCTCCTAACCAATGCAACAATCCCATGCACCAGAAAAGAACTCTGCACATCGCCATAATCCAATGGCCAATAATCATATAAGCATGCAAATCCATGCATACAACCATGTAAATCTATGCATGCTTTGGTGTACTAGTAGTGGTCAGCAAAATATTTTCCTTTCTCAGAATCATGCAGTGCAATGCAAGACTTATCACAATGCTCGTATATGATGCATGCACGTGCCACTGCCCATGCATGTATGCTCAATGGACATGAATGATAATAATGTGTGCCCTCTGCTATGCACATATGATCTATAGTATTACATATAAATCACACATTTACTATGTCTATGTATTGTAGTTGCAAATGAATCTTTACTTACCTTTCACTTGGTTGGTGACTTAGTCTAGATTTGTTTAGTGTTCCTCTTCAACCATAGATATAAAATAGCCTGTAACGTTACCCAACATCAAGCACCATTCCCAATTTGGCAAGTTGAAAGCACAAAATCTCATACTAAGACCCTAAACACCAAACTATCTAGGTAACAATCAAGCTTTCACAAACTAGAACACAATATAGTCCCCCAAATACCTTAATTTCTCATCTTAGATATATGTAAACATCATATAATTGAATTATTATAACTCTAATAGCATGTATCTAATTGTTAACACTCAATAGCAACATGTCTAGATTGAAACATGTTAAGTTATCAAATGGGATAGATTTTCACCATCTAATTTCCTTGCTGCCACATTAGATTTCATGGACATTTTGACATCCTTAGGAATATTTATTCACTCTCAAATTTTTACCACATTTAGGTAAAATGTAGAAAAATATAACCATGCCATAAAATTTCCAAAACCTGCACTTCAATATAGAATTGGAGAAGGTCAAAAGGTGGATATACATTTATGTAGATTGAAAAGAATGATTGGGGCTGGAAAGAGGCTAAACTTCTCTGTCACTGTTGATGGAATTATTCGGTATAAAGGGAGACTATGTGTGCCATTTGACAAAATCATGAAAGCACACATTTTAGAAGAAGCTCTTACTACTCCTTACTCGGTAAACCCAAATAGCACAAAAATGTATAAAGACTTATGAAAGCAAATGATGGCCTAAAATGAAGAGAGATATAGCAAAATTTGCAGCTAAATGTCTAACTTGTCAACAAGTTAAGATTGAACATCAAAGACCATCAGGGTTGTTGAAGCCTTTGTTGATTCCAGAGTGGAAATGAGAGCACATTACAATGGAATTTGTGCTTGGATTACCTAAAACAAAAACGGGTATAATTCCATATGGGTGATTGTTGATAGATTAACTAAATCAACTCATTTTCTTCCAGTGAAATCCACATACAATATAGACCAGTATGCTCAATAATATATTAAAGAGATAGTTAGGTTACATGGGGTGCCAGTTTTAATAGTGTTCGACAGAGATCCTAAGTTTACATATACATTTTGGAAGAGCTTACACAGTGCCATGGGAACGAAACTTGCATTTAGTACAACATTTCATCCACAAAGTGATGGGTAATCAGAGAGGGTTATTCAGATATTAGAGGACATGTTAAGAGCATGTGTGCTAGATTTTCAAGGGATTTGGGATGCGAACCTTCCATTAATGGAGTTTACTTATAATTATAGCTACCAATCAACAATTGGAATGGCGCCTTATGAAGCATTGTGTGGAAGAAAATATAGATCTCCAATTCATTGGGATGAAATTGGAGAACGAAGCCTACTTGGTACAGAAATAGTTCAACATACTGCTAAGGTAATGGAGAAGATACGAGAGACAATGAAGATCATGTAGAGTAGACATAAAAGTTATGCAGATAAATAGAGAAAAGATCTAGAGTTTATCATTGGAGATCATGTGTTCTTAAAGGTAGCTCCTATGAAAGGTGTCATGAGATTTGGAAAGAAAGAAAAACTCAGACCAAGGTATGTCAGCCCATTCGAGATTCTCGAAAGAGTTGGTGATAAAGCTTATAGAGTGTGGCCTTACCTGTAATACCCAATCCTCATACTACTCACTTGGACAATATGATTCATGCATTACATGCTACTTATATGCTAATTTGCATTAACATTTACATGGCATCTTATGTAGCATTCTTAATCGTTAGACATCTAATGCTATCACATGATATTAGTGGTTGAGATCTTATAACATAATTAAGAAATTATATATTTAAATAAGAAAAATAATAGATTGATCGATATATTGGATATTCATAGGTTATATGTTATAATTTTGAAAGTGTTAAAGATGTTACTAGTAAGTTTATATGATTCGATTTAATTAGATCGAGGTGTTTTAAAAATATACATCCATGAATTAATATACTTGGGATATTGGACATGATATAATATGATTTAAGTGTCATAATACAAGGTCTATATGCGCATATGATTTTAGAAATGCAAACTAGACAATTATTTAAGAATCAGATGTCAATCGGTTTGGAGGTCGAATGAACGAACATAGGAATTACTTATGGGAATGAATGGTGACTAAGATAGGTTGCAACCAAATAAAAATAGGTGAGACATAAAATATTAGATCTTCAAGATAAGGGAGAAAATCAGATTTTACCACTACATGTCACCTCAAGCTTATACCACCTCATGCTTAGACTTTTCAACCTAGCACCTCAACCTATTCTTCACTCTTAACAGCCACGACTTGAACCTTCTTCTGCACCATTTTAGCTTCCAAAGACATAGAAAAATCTCTCTAAATAGCTCCTAAGTGATTCCAACTGAAAAAGGAGGCCAAACAAGCTAAGGGGAGGAGAAATAAACAAGTTCAAGTAGAAAACTGTGCAAGGTGAGCTTAACCTACGGGTTTGCATGACTTTCGGATTTATTTTGAGGTTTATTGGCTTATTAAGATTTGAATATTATTTATAAATGTGTTAGGATGTTATTAGATAGGCTTTGATGCATAAAGAAAGGGTTTGTGGTTGGAAATATTTGCTAGAAACTGCCATCTTGCTGTATTCTTATATTTTAGGCTTCAAAAGTGTATGGTATGTTGAATCTATAAGTATGATCATATACATGTTCATATATGAGTTAAGAGTATTGGAATAAATTTTCATTGGTTAGAAATTAAAATAGGGCATGATATTG
This sequence comes from Paulownia fortunei, assembly GCA_019321725.1. Lineage (NCBI taxonomy): Eukaryota > Viridiplantae > Streptophyta > Magnoliopsida > Lamiales > Paulowniaceae > Paulownia > Paulownia fortunei. The sequence goes on along the minus strand of CM033116.1, from coordinate 19,965,716 downwards.
AAGAAACACTCAAAACAGCCAAAGTAAGAATATCTGTTCTGGTGTGCTATGAAGGGGACTGAATTTGGGGACATAGACCTGTGCATTTCAACACTAAGGCTGACAACAAACACTTTTTCCCTTTAGGTACAATTTCAAGCTTTAATCTCTGTAAATCTAATAATATTAACTTTTGTATAACAAAAAGAAAAGACGTGGATTTTCTGCTCAATGCATCTGCAACCACATTCGCTTTACCAGGATGTAGTTGATCACATAATCATAATCCTTCACAAGTTCTAACCATCTTCTTTGTCTCATATTCAGCTCCTTTTGGGTAAAGAAGTACTTCAAACTCTTATGATCTGTGTATATCTCACACTTCTCACCATATAGCTAATGTCTCCAAATTTTCAAGGTAAAAACCACAGCAGCAAGTTCCAAATCATGGGTTGTATAATTCTTTTCATACTTCTTCAATTGCCTTGAAGCATAGGTTATAACCTTCCCATTTTGCATCAAAAAAGCACGCATACCATTTTTTGAAGCGTCGTTATACACCATGAATCCAACAATTCCTGTTGGAATGGTAAGAACAAGAGTTGTAGTCAATTTATATTTCAGTTTTTGAAAAACTTCTTTCACAAGCATCGGTCCACAAGAACTTCATATTCTTTCTTGTCAACATTGTCATTGGAGTTGCTATCTTTGAAAACCCTTGAACAAATCATCGATAGTACCCTGCTAATCCCAAGAAACTCCTTACTTCTGATACATTTGTTGGTGTTGGCCACTTAATGACAACTTCTACCTTGCCTGGATCAATAAAAATACCACTTGCTCAAGCCAAAATTCGCACTTCTTGAATTTAGCATACAACTGCTTTTCCTTAAGAACTTGTAGCACAATCTTCAAATGTTCCTTGTGCTCTTCTTTATCACGTGAATAAATTAGGATGTCGTCAATAAGCACAATCACAAATTTATCGAGATATTGCTTGAACACCCTATTCATTAGATCCATAAAAGCTGCAGGGGCATTGGTTAAACCAAAAGGCATTGCTAGAAATTCATAATGTCCATACCTTGTTCAGAATGCAGTGTTTTGTATGTTTTCTTCCTTGATCTTCAATTGATGATACACAGAGCGCAAATCAATCTTAGAAAATACAGATGCTCCATGCAATTGATCAAACAAATCATCTATTCTTGGAAGTGGATACTTATTCTTGATTATTACTTTATTCAACTCTCTATAATCAATGCACAACCACAATGTACCATCCTTCTTTTTCACGAACAACACAGGTGCTCCCCAAGGAGAATAACTAGGGCAAATAAAACCCTTATCAAGCAATTCTTGCAATTGAACTTTTAACTCTTTCAATTCTGTTGGCGCCATTTGATATGGTGCTTTAGAAATAGGGGTAGTCCCTAGCATAACATCAATCACAAATTCAATCTCTTGATTTGGTGGTAGTCCCGGTAAATCATATGGAAATACCTCAAGAAATTCTTGAACCACATCTACATTTTCTGGTTTCAATTGTACTTTGACCAAAGTATCCAGAACACTTGCCAAATATCCAATACAACCTTTATTCAACATTTTTTGAGCTTTCAAAGCAGTTATAATTGATAAAGAGAGTGAGAATGAGGTACCAATAAATATAAATTATTCTTCCCCAGGTGGCTGAAAATCACAATCTTCTTGTTACAATCAATTGTTGAATGATATTTAGTAAGCCAATCTATACCTAGAATAACCTCAAAATTTAGCATCGATAAAATAACGAGATCTGCATAGAGAGTCCTATCACTAATCTGAATAGAACAAGCCCTTAACATTTGATCGGAATCCATTTCTTCCCCACAGTCACACTGTACCTTACTTTTAATAAATTTGGTGTAATGCTTAATTTTCTCACAAATGCACGTGATGCAAATGAATGCGTAGATCCAAAATCTATCAATGCAATTGCAGGTATCCCAGAAATTAAAATAGTACTTGTGACTACGGAAGCATCTACATCGGCTTGTTCTTGTGTCATTGCATATGCTCTCTCTTGAACTTTTCCCTACACTGTTGGGTAATCCTTTGCTATATATACAGGCTTCTTCCACTTAAAGCAACGATTAGTACCACTATAGCATTCCCCAAAATGATTCTTCCCACACTTAGCACATTTAGGCCTTTCAACTGCAGTAGAAGTCTACCCAACTCTAGGACATTTTTCATTCCCTTGGTTTGATTTTTGCTCTCCTTTCTTCCACTGATTCAGATTTCTAGGAGTGAATACTTGCTTCTTTTGTTGATGAAATTTCTCAATCTCTTTTTCATCTAAGTCAACCATCAAAGCCTTGTCCACCATTTCCCTGAACTCTGTTACTGAAGATATTCTCACATCTCTTATAATTTCAGGATTAAGGCCCATCAAGAAATGATCCATCTTCTCATTGTTATCTCTAGCGATGTATGGCACGTACTTGTAACCCTATTCAAATTTTCTCACATAATCACATACATACATCCCTCCTTGTTTTAACTCCAAAAATTCTTTTATTTTGAGCGACCTTATAATAATAGCTATCAATCAACAATTGGAATGGCGCCTTATTAAACATTGTATGGAAGGAAATGTAGATCCAACGATAGTATTATTAGTTTTTGTTTAGAATAACTAAAGAACATATTTTTGAAAAGTATAATTATTAAAGGTTTTTCTATGCTTTATGAAATTTAATCTAAATGTATATACAAAATTAAACTAGCATAATAACTCAAAATTATAAATAAATAAAAATTCTAAAATCTAAATTATGTAAAAGTAAATATATTTTAGTTCCTTAAATAGTATTTTTCTTAAGTATACAATTAATTTAACTATAGAATATTCCTCAAAGAATAATTAAAAATATGTTTTTAAATTCAAAGTATAATAATCAAAGGGGATTAAAAAGATTTTTTTAAAGAATATATATTATCGATCAAATTAAAATAAGAATATTTACATGAAAAAATTACAAATTATAATTCAAAGATAAAGTATACAATTAATTTAACTGTAGGATATTCCTCAAAGAATAATTAAAAATATTTCTTAAATTCAAAGTGTAATAATCGAAGGGGATAAAAAAAATTATTCAAAGAATATATATTTTCGATCAACTTAAAATAAGAATATTTACCTAAAAATAATTACAAATTTTAATTTAAAGATAAAATAAATAATTTGGGTTTACTTTATGAATACATATTTTTAATTGAAATATACAATTAATTTATATTTGGGATATCGGTCTAAGAAAAATTCAACATATTTTAAAAAAAATTTAAGTATTATTATAGGGGTTAAGTAGTTTTTTTAGAATAAATAAAGAATATATATTCATGATTTAACGTAAATTTGGAATATTGATATAAGATCAATTTTAAATATCTTTATGATTTCAAATTTTGTTTATTGGAGGCGATGGAGCATGATGAGTGCATTTTATTGCATATAGTGAAATTCAATTTTTGCGATCTTATTTTTTACTTTATTACAAGTTTTTTGCGTAGTAAGATGACTTAAAAAATATAAATACAAAGTTGAAACATAACTTAGAATTGAGAGGAAGTATAATAGGAGTACCTTTTTTTTCGTCTTCAAATTTATTGTTGTTGTTTGAAAGGCAAATTAGAAGATATAAAAGATTTAATTATTCAAAAAAAATTCAATATACTTTTATGAAATTTAATTTAAATATGTACTTAATTTCACTAACACAATAACTCAAAACTAAAAATATCTAAAAAAATTAAAATCTATTAAAAACATAGTTAGAACTAAACTCAAAATTAATTAATTTATATATATTATTTTAAAAGTAAATATATTCTAATTCCAAAGATAGTATTAATTTTTTTTATTTATAATAACTATTGAATATATTTTAATTTTAAAAGTACACTTATTTATGGCTTATCTATATTCTATGATAATTTAAATTACAAATGTGTACTAAATTTTACTTGCCCAATAACTCAAAAATAAAAATATTTAAAAACTTTAAACTTTGAATGTTTTAAAAGTAAATATTCCTTATATTGTATTTTGTTGAATTATACAATTAAGTTTACTTTAGGATATTGGTCAAAAAATAAAAAAAATATTTTTTAATTCAAAAGTACAATTGTTAAAAGTAGATTTAAAAAAATAGTGAATTTAAAGAATAAATAAAATCTAAAAATACAAATTAAATTAAATACAAAAATATAAAATTTGCATGGAATATTTTAATGTAAATACATTTTCATTTAACGTACAATTATTTTAACTTTACAATAATTAAAAATAAATTTAAAATAACTATTATAGGTTTTAACAGAAATACAAAAATAAATAATACATATTAAATATTACAAAACTAGTTTTTTTAAATAATATTTAATTAAATATACAACTAATTGAGAAATAAATATTTCATTTAATTTTAGAACACTAATAACTTTAAAATATAATCATAGAAATAATACGCATCGAAAATATATTTTAATTTAAATAGTAATTAATTAAAAAAATATTATTAATTTAATTTTGAAATGTTGATCTAAAATAATTATTATTTTTTTAAAATGTTGCAATTTATAAAGTAAAAGTAGTAAAAACTTTTAGCTCAATAATATAATTTTGAAATAGATATTTCGATTCAAAAGATTTTGATAATTGAAACTTTCTAAAGTGTAAATATTTCAAAAAAATTAACATCTAATAAAATAGAATCAAAATTGAAAACAAAAATAAATATATTTTTATGATATTTAATTTAAAAATATAAATTAAATTATACAAATACAATAACTCATCGAGTAAATATCATAAGAATCATATAAAATTGTAACTTAATGTCTCAAAAAATAAATTTTTAATTACTTAAATAGTATTAAATAGAATAACTAAAGTATATAATTTATTTTTGAAAGTGAGATTGAAAAACTTTCAAGATATTTAGGGAATAAAGCACAATAACTCAATAATATAATTACAAATACAATGTGTATTAAATAAATTAAAAAAATTCAAATAAATATAATTAAGATATGTTATTTTTAAATAACAATTACTAATAAAATTTAGCAAACAATATTTAAATATAAATACAAAATTATGAGGAAGGATAACACGAATATTATATCTTCTTTTTCTTCATATTGTTAAAAGTAGATTTAAAAAAATAGTGAATTTAGAATTACTAAAGAATAAATCAAATCTAATAAAAATACAAATTAAATTAAATACAAAAATATAACCTTTACATGGAATATTTTAATGTAAATATATTTTAATTTAACATACAATTAATTTAACTTTACAATAATTAAAATTTAAAATAACTATTATAGGTTTTAACAGAAATACAGAAATAAATAATACATATCAAATATTACAAAAGTATAATTTAGAAATATATTTCATTTAATTTTAGAACACTAATAACTTTAAAATATAATTACATAATTAATACGCATTGAAAATATATTTTAATTTAGAGAGTAATTAATTAAAAAAATATTATTAATTTAATTTTAAAATATTGATCTAAAATAATTATTTTTTTAAAAAAAATGTTAATTTATAAAGTAAGAGTAGTAAAAACATTTATCTCACTAATACAACTTTTTAAATATATATATTTTGATTCAAAAGATTTGATAATTGAAATTCTTTTCTATATTTTAAATAACTTAAAGTAAAAATATATATTAAATTTTACTAATACAATAATTTTAAAAAATAACATCTAATAAAATAGAATCAAAATTTAAAACAAAAATAAATATTTTAATGATATGTAATTTAAAAATATATATTTAATTCGTGTTATTTATTTCTTTGTTTATTTTTTATTGTATTTTTTTATCGGATTTTAAAATTTTAAATATTTACTTTTTTTGAGTTATTGTGCTAATAAAACTTAGTATAAAGTTTTTAATGAATAAAATTTCATAAAAATAAAAAAAATATTTCAACAATTAAATCTTTGCCTCTGTGACAATAATAGTAAATTTGAAGACAAAAGAAGACAAAACACTCTTATTACCGTTCCTCTCAACTGATAAGTTATGTTTCAACTTTGTATATATGATGAATACACATTTTACGGTATTAAAACCAATAACAATGTTAAAAATATAATTTGAAAGAATAAATATAACTATATACAATATATTTCTCTCATTATGGTACATTGCCTCCAACAATCGAAAGTTAAAATTATAAGTATATTTAAACTTAATTTTATATCAATATTCAAAATTGAAGTTATTCAAGAATATATATTCGTTAGTTTTTCCAAAAACAAAAACTATTTAATCCCATTTAGTAATAATACTTTTAAATTAAAAAAATATTTAAATATTCCTAAACGAGTATATGATTTCAAATTAATTGTACAATTGAAATAAATACTATTTAAGGAATTTAAATATATGTATTTAAAATATTCAATACTTAATAGTAATTTTGCATAAATAATTTAGAATTTAAAATTATTAATTTATCATTATTGTAAATTTAGGTTAGATTATAAATATTAATTCTTTAGTTATTCAAATAAAAGTTATTTAATCCCTTTGAATTATTGTACTTTTGAGTTAAAAAAATATTGTCAATTATTCTTTGACTAATATCCTAAAGTTAAATTCATTATATATTTCAACCAAATACAATTTAAGGAATGTTTACTTTTAAAACGTTCAAATTTTGAATTGTTTAAATATTTTTATTTTTGATTTATTGTGCCAGTAAAATTTAGCACATTTTTAAATTTAATTTTCATAGAATATAGATAAGCCATAAATAAGTGTACTTTTAAAACTAAAAGATATTCTTTAGTTATTATAAATAAAAAACAAATTAATATTATTTGAGGAATAAGAATATATTCACTTTTAAAATAATCTATACAAATTAGTTAATTTTGAGTTTAAATTTAATTGCGTTTTTATTAGATTTTAAATTTTTTAGATGTTTTTATTTTTGAGTTATATTGCTAAGAAATTAAGTACATACTTTTAAATTAAATTTTATAAAAGTATATTGAAAAAAAATAGATAATTAGTTCCTTTGAATCTTCAAATTTGTATCTCAAACAACAACAATAAATTTGAAGACAAAAGAAAATAAAGTACTCCTGTTATACTTCCTCTCAATTTCTAAGTTATCTTACTATGCGAAAAACTAGTAATAAAGTAAAATATACGATGGATAATTGAAGCAAAGGTAAGAGCATGTGAGTTTTCACATGAGTTTCCAGATTTACTTACTAGATACATGCCTGGTTTTGGTAAAAGCACATATTCAAAAAAACGAAGGGCGAAAAAAATGAAAATTTGTCACAATTGTGCTAGATGGACTTGCAACAAAAAGTGTCGTTCTTTATTAATGGTCTCTAAAAATCGAGAAGATAAACTTAAATTCATCATGGATGGACTGAGTAAGGAGTTTTTAGATCACATTATATTGACTCTTGAGACGTATTCATGTGGATTGGTACAACATGTAATTCTTGATTTGTGGGATTATTTTTGAAATGAATATAAGCTTTATAGTCTTGGAAATCTGACATTAAAAGGCCCTGTTTGCCAGTTTATAAGAAAATTGGATGGGAAGCAAATCCTCAATCCATAGAGGGCGTTTAAGCCATTACTGGACATACAACTAGAGAAAGATGTGAGCCACAATCACAACTATATGTACATTCACGTGTAAGTAGGTAATTTTTAAATTTTGTGTGTCCTTATTTTCAACTTTTTTGACAAAAGAAAAAGACATGCAATAAATGCATTCCCTGTTCACACCTCAATAAATATCACCGTACTCACTCTATTTTTGCACAACTTATTTTCAAAAAGAAAAAAATAATAAAAAATAGAACTTTCTTCAACTCGCAAATTCAATTGCATTTGTGTTTTTTGTGGATCCAATCTTGGAAAAAATGGTGAGTTTATAGGGGCAGCCAATAACATTGGTAGAACTTTAGCAGAGAGAAAAAAGCATTTGGGGGAGGCAGTTTGGGGTTAATGGAGAATGTTGCTATTTTTGCTTATGTAGGAGGTGTTAAAGTTCTGGGAGTTATCCCAAAATCTTTAACAGTGCAAAATATCACAGGTATGACCATTGGAGATGAGCTAAAAGTGTCATATTCAGGATAGAATGCCTAACATGTTAAACAATGCGGATTTATTCATCATTCTACCTAGCGGTTTTAGTACATTGGAGGAATTATTCCAAGTTGTCTCTTGGGCACAACTCAACATTCACCAAAAACCTATAGGTATTCTTAATGTTAATGGTTTTTATGATGGTTTGCTATATTTTATAGATCATGCTGTGAAAAAAAAAATTATTTCACCGTCTACGAGAAGAATCCTCATTTCTGCTTCAACACCTGACCAACTGGTTGATCAACTTCTAGCATATGTGCTAGAACCTGATACAGCCTTGACCAATATGGATTAGTCCAACAGGAACAATGGTCAAAAATGCAAATTGCATTTGACTCTCAGTCTATGATACTTATTGTTAATGGTTTCATCTAATAATATGTGTTTTTTATTTTTTGTTTCATCTTTATTTTTTTAGCCACACTTCAGGTGATATCTTTCAAATTTTACTTTACTATCTATTTTTGACACTGGGGACAATGTCTCGATTAGGTTGGAGGGAGGGATAGTTGATATCATAACTTGTGTGTTTTTCTAGTTAAAAAAAAATCAAGCTTGTTTTCTGATGGGTCCGTTGAAATCATGAAAAACGGTGACGGAGTAAAGGGTAATTCTAATACTCTTGAGACGCATCCCTATTTTTTGCATAACATGGCAAGTTTAGCAATGTTTGTGAATTACCAATTATTTTTAATTTTTTTGAGTCGTAGAGGTCAACTTCAATGATTAAAATTAAGCATGAATAATGTGGTTTGATTGATGATGGGTGTTGTTTTAGACTTTGATGTTGTTATTTAGTTAATATATTTTTGCAATAATTATACTCAAATTATTTTTGCACAAATAGTTATGTTATTCAATGTGAAGACAATTATGTCAAAATAGGAAATTCTTTGCCCTTGCTCTAATCATCACTTGAATCTTCAACATGTAGGGGTTGAGTATTAGAACTTTTACTTTTGGTTTGTCGAGGCGAACGACTGATAGTGCACCACTAGAAAAATGATTAATGCATTATGCTTTCTAGCACCATTGCTAAATCAGCTTGTTCCCCATATGATACTTTAAGAGAACATCCCCCTAGTGAACCACTTTGAGCCTTTCAATAAATAAATATTTTTTTTGTAACCATATCTTTTTACCTACCCTAAATACACTATTATCCAACCCTTGTTCTAAAAATAATTGGAGTTTAAGAAACATTCCGTTGATAGCATGAACTTACAAAAGAAATTCTAGTTGGAATAGAAGATAAGTGTGGAGGAGTTTCTCTAAAAAAATAAAAAATAAAAAATAAAAACAAAAAAAAAATAGAAAGAAAAAAATATTGTAAAGTGCTACGAGTTGCAACTAAAAATGAGATGTTGTAAGATGAATAAGAATGATCCAATTCAATAATAATAGACCCCAATGTTGAAATTTGTGGAATTTGAGAATTCTTCATCGATAAACTATATGTCTCTAATTTCATGAAGTTTTTCAAACCTTTGTTGCATCTTATCTTTTTATTTCTTAGCTACATCATTACCCTTTGACCCCATTACAACCTTTGTTGAAAACCTTTTGATTTCGTGTGGTGCCTTCAGTGTAGTGGAGATTTGCACCAAAGAAAAAGCCTATGATGTTTAACTTTTCTGTTAGCGATTGGGTGATGGTTTTTATGAGAATTTACTTATTTGAAGCATGCATAGTTTCATCACTATTGACATTAACTATCCACACACACACTTGAGTATGCTTATTGTGGAAATGTATTGACTTTTGAATGACTAAGAGTTCAACTCAACACTTGTTTGATTTTATTTCCATATTACTTTGTTTTATTCATGAGAATAAAAGTTGGAAGATAGTTATTATAGATGTTTGTGGGTATCACTACTGGAAACCTTCACGAGACTATAACTCATCCTCTATGGGCCACCTAGGGGTTTAAAGACTTGTTGTATATGCTAAATACAATCGTGATTTCCTACGGTATACAATTTATATCCTTAGTGATTTCTATTGTGATTTTGTAACTAAAAATCCTTCTTTTGTGAAATATAAGATCCTAAATTTTATCCTGACATGATTATAAATAGTCATAGAAGCATTAGAAATCATAAACCTCTCAAACAATTCAAGAACTGAAATAAAAAACATGAGTTAAGCTCACATATGCATAATTTTAAGCTTCTACTTGCTCCTCATAAGTCCCTTTGCTTCCTTAACTTTTTTCTTTACTTGTAATCACTTGAAAGCAACTTTCAAAATTCAATATGGAGGTTTGGAAGGTGAAATAGTTCAGAAAATGATTTTTTTGTCGTGTTCAATGATAGAAATGAAGAAAGCTTGAGGTAGCAAAACTTGAGATGGCAAAGCTTAAGGTGTCAAGTGGTAGTTCAAATCCAATATTATACACACCTTATACAACTCTAATCTTATGTTGCTCAATATTTATTTATCTATTTACAACCTATTTTAATTTTCGTATGATCGAATAATAAATTTACTCTAATTTCTTAACCGTTCATTCGATCTCCAAATCGATTGACATCCGATTCTTAAATGATTACCTAGTTTGCAGTTCTAAAATCATTTGCACATATGGACCTTGTAATATGACATTTAAATCATATTATATCATGTTCAATATCCCAAGTATGTTAATTTATGGATGTATATTTTTAGAACTCCTTAATCTAATTGAATCGAATCATATAAACTTATTAGTAACACTTTTAACACTTCTAAAATTACAACATATAATCTATGAATATCCAATATATTACCAATTTATTCTTTTTCTTGTCTAAATGTAGAATTACTTAATTAGGCTATAAGATCTCAACCACTAACATAATGTGATAGCATTAGAGGTCTAACAATTAAGAATGCTATATAAGATGCCATGTAAATGTTAATGCAAATTAGCATATAAGGAGCATGTAAAGTGAGTGGTGCGAGGCTTGGGTATTACAATAAACTCTCCATTTTTTCTTGGATTGGATCCAAAATAATATAAATATAGTTGAACTTGTGAGTGGAAGAGACATTCATTATTATTATTTATTTTGATAGTGAGTTGTGCAAAAATTATGTGAGTATGGTGCTATTTATTGAGGTGTGAACAGGGAATGCATTTATTGCACGTCTTTTTATTTTGTCAAAAAAGTTGAAAATAAGGACACAAAATTTAAAAAATATCTACTTATAAGTAAATGTACATATAATTATGATTGTGACTCACATTTTCCTCTGGTTTTACGTCCAGTAATGGCTTAAACGCCCTCTATGGGTTGAGGATATGCTTCCTATCAAATTTTTTTATAAACTAGCAAACAGGGTCTTTTAATGTCAGATTCCCAAGACTATAATGCTCATATTCATTCCAAAAGTAATTCCATAAATCAAGAATTACACGATGCACTAATCCATATGAATGTGTTTCAAGAGTCAATATAATGTCATCTAAAGTCTCCTTACTGAGTCCATCTAAAATGATTTGAATTTTAGCTTCTCGATTTTTAGAAACTATTTATAAGGAATGACACTTTGTGTTGCAAGTCTATCAAGTACATTTGTGACAAACTTGCATTTTTTTCACCCTTTATTTTTTTGAATATGTGCTTTTACTAAAACCAGGCATGTATCTAGTAAGTAAGTTTGAAGACTTGCATGAAAACTCACCTGCTACTCTTACATTTGCTTCAATTATCCATCCCATGTCCCCTGGGATATCCTTGTGCATAAGCATCCTTAATCTTTCAATCCTGGTTTTATAAATTTTTAAAATTGCATTTTTAGAAAGAAAAGAAAATCGCTTCTTGAGAGTTAGAAGAATGTCATCCATTTTGAAAAGAACAAACAAAAAGAATGCGAAAAAGAAAGAAACTTTGTATAGAGATTTTAGTTGTTTGGAAAACTGATAAATAGCCATGAAATACCGTTATCCACCACTTAATCAGGAAAAGAAAAAAATAAAATAAAGAAAGCTTACAAAACAAATAAAGTTAGAGAAAATAAGTATATATACACACACTAATCATAACAAGGGCTAGAAAGAAAAGGAATTCCCTCTTATGAAAATTAATTCTCTAGAAATGGTCAAAGTCTTTGTCCATTTACTTTGAATACGTTACCATTTCTAGAATTCTCAATGTCAATCACCCCATAAGGATATACCTCTTTTACAACAGAAGGACCACTCTACCTTGATCTCATTTTTTAAGGAAACAAATGCAATCGAGAATTATAAAGCAAAACCTTTTGACCAACCTCAAATATTTTTTTCGAAAATTTATTATCATGAAAATCTTAATTCTTGCTTTATGAATTTTAGAATTCTCATATGCATCATTTCTCAATTCTTGAAGTTCATTGATTTGTAATTTGCGCAATTTTGAAGCTTCAACAAGGTTGAAGTTATACATTTTGATTGTCCAATAAGCTTTATGTTCAAGTTCAATAGGTAAATGACAAGGTTTTCCATAAACTATCCTATAAGGAGACATGCCTAATGATGTTTTGAAAGCAATTCTATATGCTCAAAGTGTATCGGTAAGTTTGAGAGACCAATCTTTATTATTTGGGTTAATTGCCTTTTCTAAAATTTATTTTATCTCCCTATTTGCAAGTTCAACTTGTCCATTTATTTGAGGTGATAAGGGGTTGCAAGTTTATGTATGATTCCATATTTCCTCATTAAAGTTCCAAAAACCTTGTTACCAAAATATTTTCCCCCATCACTAATAATGGATCGAAGAATTCCAAATTGACTTAAAATATTTTATGTTAAAAAATTTATCACTATTTTGTGATCATTGTTTCGACAGGAAATTTCCTCAATCCATTTTGAGACATAATCTATGGTGACCAATATGTAAATAAAATCAAATAATAATGAAAAGGGTCCCAAGAAGTCAATAACCCAATAATCAAAGATTTCAATTACTAACATAGGATGTAGGGCATCATGTTTTGCTTTGAAATAGATCCTAACTTTTGATAATTTTCACAACTTTTGCAGAAAGAGTAAGTGTCTTTGAAAAGAGTTGGCCAATAAAATTCATATTACAAGATCTTTGCAGTAGTTTTCTTTGCCGAAAAGTGACTACTACATGCTTTTGAATGACAAAATTTAACAATATTACATATCTTATTATCAGGCATACATCTTCGAAAGATTTGATCAGGACAATATTTGAATAAGTATGAATCTCCCAATGAAAAAATTTCACCTCAGTCAAAAAATTCTTTTTATCTTGGGAGTTCCAATACGATGGCAACTTTCCTGTCACAAGAAAATTAGCAATGTTGAATTCATGGAGTAATGTTGAATTCGTGGAGTAAGTGAATCCACCCAATCAGTCTAGGTTTGGCATCTTTTTTTGACAAAAGATATTTCAAAGTTGCATAATCACTGAAAACAACAACTGGTGAGCCAACAAGATAAAATCTAAATTTGTCTAATACAAAAACTACAACAAGTAATTCTTTTTCAGTTGTTGAATAATTCAATTGAGCACTATTTAAAATTTTACTTGCATAGTAAATAACATATGATTTCTTATATTTTCTTTGTCTTAAGACAGCTCCAACACCATAGTCACTAGTATCACACATTATTTCAAAAGGTAAAGTCCAATTTGGAGGCTGCATGATTGGAATAGGTGTAAGCATATTTTTAAGCTTAACAAAAGCATTTTCACAATTTTCAGTCCATTCAAAAATATTGTCTTTTGTTATAAGATTACACAAAGGATTAGATATTATACTAATATCTTTGATAAATTTTCTATCAAAACTAGCATGTCTAAAAATGATCTTACCTCCTTCATGGACTTTGGTATTAGCAAATTGGCAATTAACTCGATTTTAGATTTGTCTACTTCAATACCTTTTGACGAAATAATATGTCCAAGAACAATACTAGTTGTTACCATGAAATGACATTTCTCCCAATTAAGTACAAGATTATTTTCTTCACACCTAAACAAAACCTTTTCTAAATTAGACAAGCAATCATCAAATGAATTACCAAAAATAGAAAAATCATCCATGAAGACTTCAAGAAAACATTCAACCATGTCACTAAAAATACTAAGTATGCATCGTTGGAATGTAGCTCGTGCATTACATAATTCAAAAAGGCATCCTTTGATATGCAAAAGTACCAAAAGGACATGTAAATATTGTTTTCTATTGCTCTTCAAGTGCAATTGCAATTTGATTATACCCAGAGTATTCATCTAAGAAGTACTAAAATTCATATCCCGCAACTCTTTCTAAGATTTGATCTATGAAGGGTAGTGGAAAATGATCTTTTCTAGTAACTGAGTTGAGTTTCCTATAGTCAATGCACATTTGTCAATCAGTAACAGTCCTAGTTGAAATTAATTCATCATTCTCATTTTTTACTATAGTAGCTCCAAATTTCTTAGGTACAACTTGAGTAGGGTTTACCCATTTGCTGTCAGAAATAGGATAAATGATTCCATTAACTAAGAGTTCAATGACTTCATTTCTCATTACTTCTTTCATATTAAGATTTAGCATTTGTTGCATCTCTTTAGAAGGTTTAGCATTTTCCTCTAGATAGATGTTATGTGTGCAAATTAAAGGAGTAATATGTTTAATGTCAGCAATGGTCCATCCTAAAGTATTCTTATGCATGTTTAGAGTTTCAATCAACTTACCTTCTTAGGATGCATCAAGTTTATAAGAAATTATTATTGGAAAAGTCTCATTCTCATCCAAGAAAGAGTATTTTAAATCAAATGACAAAGGCTTCAAATCAATCACGGGAGCTTTAATACTTGATGGAACAGTTTGTATTGTTGATGATGAAAGTTCTTCAAACCTTGGCTTCCAAAAATATTTTTCTTGTACCTACAAAATTCAGAGAGAGTATTAAAGTGTCTTTTTATAAATACTTTCACTTTCAAGATAAGTCTCCAAAGGATCTGAAGAGTTAGTGGTAGTAAAATATTCATGAACAAGTTCCTCAATTGAATCCAATTCATATACTTCGATATCTTCTGCATGTTGCTTACAAACATTAAACTCAAACAAATTTTCAAATAAAGTTACAGAATTATTTCTAACTAAACACCAAGAATTATAACTACAATACCATATGACCATATAATCATAAAGAAAATAAACACACAATATTTATAAAGGAAAAATATTTACGAACCTGAATACTTACCTTGCCTTCCCCGACAACGACGCCAAAAAATTGCTACAACTTTAAGGTTTCAAACCCAAGTGCAGGTTGTGTCAAGTAATAAATATCTTGTGAATCCGAGGTCAATCTATAGGGAAGTTGTTTGAAGATTTTAGGATTATATTTCTAAAAACAAAATAGGCTTTATGTGGTTTAGAATATGTAAAAAATAATGTATGCTATAAATAAGAAAAAACCAAAGTAATAAAAGTATTGAGGATTATGGATCCGCTCTTGAGTTTTGGATAGAGGAACAATTATTTATTCTTTTTACCTTTTTTAATTGCCACTATTGAAATCTATACATAATAAAGGTTTTAATGGAAAGATGTTATCAAATAGCTCATGAAGTAAGGTAATCATGATATTGTCTTATTATTTGCAAAATTATCTCTTAACGCTAACACTTATTTATAAAATCAAGTATTTATGTAGACAAATATCTACAACAAATCAAGGTTTCACGTTAGCGGTTGGTGTAGTAAAACCAGACATCTAGCTAAATGAACCTAAGTATTTGTTGTGCCATTAGTGATACATAAATCAAGAATCATCAGAAACAATTAGGGTTTAGATAAAAAAATTAAAACAATAATACAACACACTTAAATATTTTCTACATTTATAACAGTTCCTCTTCCTCCATCAAGATGTTCACCCTTTTTTCTCAGTAAAATGAAATTTAGAAAGACATAATGAAAGTAGGAAAAACTAAAAATAGAAGAAAAACTAGAGAATACATTTCTATTACTACCAGAAAACTTACATTATTACTAGAAAACTTAGATTACTATAGAAAACTTAGCCTAAACAAAGACAATAATAAAACTTTCTTTTCCCCTCTTACTCCCCCCTCCCCCTTATAAGCTTAATGCATGACTTATTTATAGTGTTTGGAGTATGTTAGAGGCCAAACATATAATGGAGGAGTTAAACAATCAAGTGGTATGCTAGTTCTCAAGAGTTGTAAGTTGTTACACCAAATCCTCTAAATTTTTATCTACTTAATTTAATTGAATTTTTAGGCTAGATACAACCATATTTGGATTATGGGTAAAGAATAAAAGTTGTAGATCTTTATTTTCTGATATATTTGTGTAATGCCCAATTTCTGATAGGATTATGATTGTGTGATCAACTATCATCCTGGTAAAGCGAATGTGGTTGTAGATGCATTGAGTAGAAAATCCACGTCTTCTCTTTTTGTTATACAAAAGTCAATATTACTGGATTTGCAGAGATTAGAGCTTAAAATTGTACCTAAAGGGAAAAAATATTTGTTGTCAGCCTTAGTGTTGAGACTTGCACTTCAAGATAGAATTAGAGAAGGTCAAAAGATGGATATGCATTTATGTAGATTGAAAAGAATGATTGGGGCTGGAAAGAGGCCAGACTTCTCTGTTCTGTTGATTGAATTATTCGATATAAAGGGAGACTATGTGTGTCATTTGACAAAACCATGAAAGCACACATTTTAGAAGAAGCTCATACTACTCTTTACTTGGTACACCCAGTTAGCACAAAAATGTATAAGGACTTACAAAAGCATTATTGGTGGTCTAAAATGAAAAGAGATGTAGAAAAATTTGTGGTTGAATGTCTAACTTATCAACAAGTTAAGTTTGAACATCAAACACCATCAGGGTTGTTAAAGCCTTTGTTGATTCCAGAGTGGAAATGAGAACATATTATAATGGACTTTATGCTTGGATTACCTAGAACACAAAATGGGTATAATTCCATCTTGGTGATTATTGATAGATTAACTAAATCAGCCCATTTTCTTCCTATGAAATCCACATAGAATATAGACCAATATGCTCAACAATATATTAAAGAGATAGTTAGGTTACATGGGGTGTCAATTTCAATAATGTCTGATAGAGATCCTAAGTTTAAATCTACATTTTGGAAGAGCTTACACAGTGCCATGGGAACGAACCTTGCATTTAGTACAACATTTTATCCACAAAGTGATGGACAATCAGAGAGGGTTATTTAGATATTAGAGGACATGTTAAGAGCTTATGGGCTAGATTTTCAAGGGAGTTGGGATGCAAAGCTTCCATTAGTGGAGTCCATGCATTCTAGTCTGTTGTTGAATGAGATCAGTCAAATTGTTCACCACACTATGATTACCCTCATGATCATCCATTATCTTCCTTTTTGGTGCCATGACCTGATATGCATTGCCCAATCTTATTCCATTCATTAGCTAATAATAAATGCATAATCATGATAATAACATGAAATGAAAATAATAAAATAAACATAAAGGCAAATAAACAAGTAGTTCACTGAGTTTCCCAACCAGGATGTGTTCATATGCCTTCTCTATCTACAGGAACGACTAAACCTTCGCTCTGATACCGCAAACTGTAACACCCCTTAACCTAACTACAGAACCTAAACAAGCTAATATAGTTAAGTCAAGAATTGTTAACTTTTCATCAATACTAGAGTTATAGTTTTAATAAAGATCCCTTTTTTGGCTATAAGAGAAAGAGCTTAAATTCATTTGTTGTTTCATTTTGTTTTAAACACACCATATACATAATTCAAAACTAAGTACGTCTATTTACAAAACCATAATAGAGTGGCTTATTTAAAAAACAAAACAGTTTGAAGCATGGGATATGAACAAATCTCTGTTTGGCTGCTCTGAAGACTCAGTCAACCTCTAAACCTGTACATTTCCAACTGTATCATATGAATCTATTGAGCTAAAGGGTCAGTAAGGTGAAACTGATGTAATAATAAATAGCATATATGCACATCTCGTAAATTGTTAAATGCATTATTCTATTTAATAACTTTCATTCATAAATCATTCTTTAGGGCTCTTGAAGTGCGATACCTAACTATTAGCGATAAACTGTGGTTTTCGGAATCTGTTCATAATCATTGGCCAATAAGAGAAATAATACGGGGTTTACATACTTGGTCTTTCAACCTCAGGTATTAGTCGTATTCTATCTCATTCATTGTGGTTTATCTATATTGGGTTTTCAACCTCAAATATTAACCGCCATTTGTTAGGTCTATCGGTCTTTCACACGTTCCTTATCTACCCGACCATTAATCAAGTACCATACTTCTTTTCAAAAAACCTCATTATATTCTTAATAGTATCATGCTTTATAAACCATAAATGCATCAAACATTACATCATTTGACAAATAATGACAATCACATTAAAACATGAACAACATTATATGATTCTTGTGATACAGCAAATGAAAGTTTCAACTTACCTCAAGTCCACTTTGTGCTAAGTGAAAAGGTCAATCTCTTTAGAAGATAGGATGTGTTAAAGGCCTAACATAATCAAATCATGTATCATTTAATATCCTTTTTATAAATCATTTAGTCTATTCTACTTAAAATCATATACAATTTTCAATCTTTTGTAAATAATTCCATAACCTTAAAAACAATGCATGCTCCATATTTTACTACTAATTCGAGACATTAAACATTAGGGCAACCATTAATTCTTAGCCAAATGTAACATATTTAAAGTAAATATTTTGGTAAATAATCACTTTAGAATGTAACAAGTATGGAGCAATACGAATAATTCATTTCATGGCCATTCAACACATCAATCTTCCTTAATCGAGATATCGAGCTTTTCACTACAAAAAGGCACTTAAGGAATATGTTAAATCAAGAAACAAAAGTTTGATCTCATATTTCATGTACTAATGCATGTTAAATCATAACTGAAGCATATAATAATAATTATTCATGTTCGTGCAATCATGCTATTTGTATGCCATAATTCGATAATGCACATTGATTAAATGCATATTTATACAGGATGCTTATTATTGGCTAAGTAGGAGACAATTGGGCATTACAATCCTTCCTTCCTTAAAAAATTTCATTCTCGAAATTTGATGTACCAAATAATTTTGGATATTTGCTCTACAATTCTTCTTCTCTTTCTCACGTGGCCATTCTTATAGAATGATTCATGTACAATACTTTAACAAGTTGATTTTTTTTCATTCCCAAATGGGCCGACATACCTTGGCTGAGTTTTCCTTTCTTTCTAAATCTCATGACACCTTTCATGGGAGCTACTTTTAAGAACACATGATCCCCAACGGTAAACTCTAGATCTTTTCTCTATTTATTTACATAACTTTTCTGTCTACTCTACGTGATCTTCATTCTCTCTCGTATCTTCTCCACTACTTTAGCAGTATGTTGAATTATTTCTGTACCAAGTAGGCTTCATTCTCAACTTCATCCCAATGAACTGCAAACACAATAAAATTGGAACCAAAATGAAAAAATAAATAAATAAATTATAAACATTCAATGTTTCAAAATATAAATTGAGAACAACTAAAGTATATATTTTATTTTTGAAAGTGAAATTGAAATTTTTTCAAGATATTTAAGGAATAAAGCACAATAACTCAATAATATGAGCTAAAACTAAAAATTTAATTATAAATGCAATGTGTATTAAGTATAATAATAAAATATTATTTTTTTAAATAAATGTAATTAAAATATTTTATTTTTAAATAATAATTACTAAAATACAAATACAAAATTATGAGGAAGGATAGCACGAATATAAATATATTCTTCTTTTTCTTCATATTGTTAAAAGTAGATTTAAAAAAATAGTGAATTTAAAGAATAAATAAAATCTAATAAAAATACAAAAATATAAAATTTGCATGGAATATTTTAATGTAAATACATTTTCATTTAACGTACAATTAATTTAACTTTACCATAACTTAAAATAACTATTATAGGTTTTAACAGAAATACAAAAATAAATAATACATATTAAATATTACAAAAGTAGTTTTTTTAAACACTATTTAATTAAATATACAACTAATTGAGAAATAAATGTTTCATTTAATTTTAGAACACTAATAACTTTAAAATATAATCATAGAAATAATACGCATCGAAAATATATTTTAATTTAAATAGTAATTAATTAAAAAATATTATTAATTTAATTTTGAAATATTGATCTAAAAATAATAATTTTTTTTAAAAATGTTTTAATTTATAAAGTAAAAGTAGTAAAAAAAATTAGCTCAATAATATAATTTTGAAATATATATTTCGATTCAAAAGATTTTGATAATTGAAACTTTCTAAAGTGTAAATATTTCAAAAAAATTAACATCTAATAAAATAGAATCAAAATTGAAAACAAAAATAAATATATTTTTATGATATTTAATTTTAAAAATATAAATTAAATTATACAAATACAATAACTCATCGAGTAAATATCATAAGAATCATATAAAATTGTAACTTAATGTCTCAAAAAATAAATTTTAAATTACTTAAATAGTATTAAATAGAATAGCATGAGTATATAATTTCTTTTTGAAAGTGAGATTGAAAAACTTTCAAGATATTTAGGGAATAAAGCACAATAACTCAATAATATAATTACAAATGCAATGTGTATTAAATAAATTAAAAAAATTCAAACAAATATAATTAAGATATGTTATTTTTAAATAACAATTACTAATAAAATTTAGCAAACAATATTTAAATATAAATACAAAATTATGAGGAAGGATAACACGAATATTATATCTTCTTTTTCTTCATATTGTTAAAAGTAGATTTAAAAAAATAGTGAATTTAGAATTACTAAAGAATAAATCAAATCTAATAAAAATACAAATTAAATTAAATACAAAAATATAACATTTACATGGAATATTTTAATGTAAATATATTTTAATTTAACATACAATTAATTTAACTTTACAATAATTAAAATTTAAAATAACTATTATAGTTTTAACAGAAATACAGAAATAAATAATACATATCAAATATTACAAAAGTATAATTTAGAAATATATATTTCATTTAATTTTAGAACACTAATAACTTTAAAATATAATTACATAATTAATACGCATAGAAAATATATTTTAATTTAGAGAGTAATTAATTAAAAAATATATTAATTTAATTTTAAAATATTGATCTAAAAATAATTATTTTTTTAAAAAAATGTTAATTTATAAAGTAAGAGTAGTAAAAACATTTATCTCACTAATACAACTTTTAAAATATATATATTTCGATTCAAAAGATTTGATAATTGAAATTCTTTTCTATATTTTAAATAACTTAAAGTAAAAATATATATTAAATTTTACTCATACAATAATTTTAAAAAACAACATCTAATAAAATAGAATCAAAATTTAAAACAAAACTTAATATTTTAAAAATAAATATATTTTAATGATATGTAATTAAAAATATAAATAAAATTATACAAACACAATAAAATTGGAACCAGAATGAAAAAATAAATAAATAAATTATAAACATTCAATGTTTCAAAATATAAATTTAGAATAACTAAAGTATATATTTTATTTTTGAAAGTGAAATTGAATTTTTTCAAGATATTTAAGGAATAAAGCACAATAACTCAATAATATGAGCTAAAACTAAAAATCTAATTACAAATGCGATGTGTATTAAGTATAATAATAAAATATTATTTTTTAAATAAATGTGATTAAAATATTTTATTTTTAAATAATAATTACTAAAATACAAATACAAAATTATGAGGAAGGATAGCACGAATATAAATATATTCTTCTTTTTCTTCATATTGTTAAAAGTAGATTTAAAAAAATAGTGAATTTAAAGAATAAATAAAATCTAATAAAAATACAAAAATATAAAATTTGCATGGAATATTTTAATGTAAATACATTTTCATTTAACGTACAATTAATTTAACTTTACCATAACTTAAAATAACTATTATAGGTTTTAACAGAAATACAAAAATAAATAATACATATTAAATATTACAAAAGTTGTTTTTTTAAACAATATTTAATTAAATATACAACTAATTGAGAAATAAATATTTCATTTAATTTTAGAACACTAAAATATAATCATAGAAATAATACGCATCGAAAATATATTTTAATTTAAATAGTAATTAATTAAAAAATATTATTAATTTAATTTTGAAATGTTGATCTAAAAATAATTAATTTTTTTTAAAAATGTTTAATTTATAAAGTAAAAGTAGTAAAAACTTTTAGCTCAATAATATAATTTTGAAATATATATTTCGATTCAAAAGATTTTGATAATTGAAACTTTCTAAAGTGTAAATATTTCAAAAAAATTAACATCTAATAAAATAGAATCAAAATTGAAAAAAAAAATAAATATATTTTTATTATATTTAATTTAAAAATATAAATTAAATTATACAAATACAATAACTCATCGAGTAAATATCATAAGAATCATATAAAATTGTAACTTAATGTCTCAAAAAATAAATTTTAAATTACTTAAATAGTATTAAATAGAATAGCACGAGTATATAATTTCTTTTTGAAAGTGAGATTCAAAAACTTTCAAGATATTTAGGAATAAAGCACAATAACTCAATAATATAATTACAAATGCAATGTGTATTAAATAAATTAAAAAAATTCAAACAAATATAATTAAGATATGTTATTTTTAAATAACAATTACTAATAAAATTTAGCAAAGAATATTTAAATATAAATACAAAATTATGAGGAAGGATAACACGAATATTATATCTTCTTTTTCTTCATATTGTTAAAAGTAGATTTAAAAAAATAGTGAATTTAGAATTACTAAAGAATAAATCAAATCTAATAAAAATACAAGTTAAATTAAATACAAAAATATAACATTTACATGGAATATTTTAATGTAAATATATTTTAATTTAACATACAATTAATTTAACTTTACAATAATTAAAATTTAAAATAACTATTATAGGTTTTAACAGAAATACAGAAATAAATAATACATATCAAATATTACAAAAGTATAATTTAGAAATATATATTTCATTTAATTTTAGAACACTAATAACTTTAAAATATAATTACATAATTAATACGCATAGAAAATATATTTTAATTTAGAGAGTAATTAATTAAAAATATTATTAATTTAATTTTAAAATATTGATCTAAAAATAATTATTTTTTTAAAAAAATGTTAATTTATAAAGTAAGAGTAGTAAAAACATTTATCTCACTAATACAACTTTTTAAATATATATATTTCGATTCAAAAGATTTGATAATTGAAATTCTTTTCTATATTTTAAATAACTTAAAGTAAAAATATATATTAAATTTTACTCATACAATAATTTTAAAAAACAACATCTAATAAAATAGAATCAAAATTTAAAACAAAACTTAATATTTTAAAAATAAATATATTTTAATGATATGTAATTTAAAAATATAAATAAAATTATACAAACACAATAAAATTGGAACCAGAATGAAAAAATAAATAAATAAAATTATAAACATTCAATGTTTCAAAATATAAATTTAGAATAACTAAAGTATATATTTTATTTTTGAAAGTGAAATTGAAATTTTTTTCAAGATATTTAAGGAATAAAGCACAATAACTCAATAATATGAGCTAAAACTAAAAATTTAATTACAAATGCGATGTGTATTAAGTATAATAATAAAATATTATTTTTTTAAATAAATGTGATTAAAATATTTTATTTTTAAATAATAATTACTAAAATACAAATACAAAATTATGAGGAAGGATAGCACGAATATAAATATATTCTTCTTTTTCTTCATATTGTTAAAAGTAGATTTAAAAAAAATAGTGAATTTAAAGAATAAATAAAATCTAATAAAAATACAAAAATATAAAATTTGCATGGAATATTTTAATGTAAATACTTTTCATTTAACGTACAATTAATTTAACTTTACCATTAACTTAAAATAACTATTATAGGTTTTAACAGAAATACAAAAATAAATAATACATATTAAATATTACAAAAGGTGTTTTTTTAAACAATATTTAATTAAATATACAACTAATTGAGAAATAAATATTTCACAAATTAAATTAAATACAAAAATATAACATTTACATGGAATATTTTAATGTAAATATATTTTAATTTAACATACATTAATTTAACTTTACAATAATTAAAATTTAAAATAACTATTATAGGTTTTACAGAAATACAGAAATAATAATAATATCAAATATTACAAAAGTATATTTAGAAATATATATTTCATTTAATTTTAGAACACTAATAACTTTAAAATATAATTACATAATTAATACGCATTGAAAATATATTTTAATTTTAGAGTAATTAATTAAAAATATTATTAATTTAATTTTAAAATATTGATCTAAAAATAATTATTTTTTTAAAAAAATGTTAATTTATAAAGTAAGAGTAGTAAAAAAATTTATCTCACTAATACAACTTTTTAAATATATATATTTCGATTCAAAAGATTTGATAATTGAAATTCTTTTCTATATTTTAAATAACTTAAAGTATAAAATATATATTAAATTTTACTCATACAATAATTTTAAAAAAAAACATCTAATAAAATAGAATCAAAATTTAAAACAAAATTTAATATTTTTAAAATAAATATATTTTAATGATATGTATTTAAAAATATAAATAAAATTATACAAACACAATAAAATTGGAACCAAAATGAAAAAATAAATAAATAAATTCTAAACATTCAATGTTTCAAAATATAAATTTAGAATAACTAAAGTATATATTTTATTTTTGAAAGTGAAATTGAATTTTTTTCAAGATATTTAAGGAATAAAGCACAATAACTCAATAATATGAGCTAAAACTAAAAATTTAATTACAAATGCGATGTGTATAAGTATATATAAAATATTATTTTTTAAAATAATTTGATTAAAATATTTTATTTTT
This sequence comes from Paulownia fortunei, assembly GCA_019321725.1. Classification (NCBI taxonomy): domain Eukaryota; kingdom Viridiplantae; phylum Streptophyta; class Magnoliopsida; order Lamiales; family Paulowniaceae; genus Paulownia; species Paulownia fortunei. Next base: position 19,940,508 of record CM033116.1, on the reverse strand, counting down.
AAATAATAATTACTAAAATACAAATACAAAATTATGAGGAAGGATAGCACGAATATAAATATATTCTTCTTTTTCTTCATATTGTTAAAAGTAGATTTAAAAAAATAGTGAATTTAAAGAATAAATAAAATTAATAAAAATAAAAAATATAAAATTTGCATGGAATATTTTAATGTAAATACATTTTCATTTAACGTACAATTAATTTAACTTTACCATAACTTAAAATAACATTATAGGTTTTAACAGAAATACAAAAATAAATAATACATATTAAATATTACAAGGTGTTTTTTAAAAATTTTAATTAAATATACAACTAATTGAGAAATAAATATTTCACAAATTAAATTAAATACAAAAATATAACATTTACATGGAATATTTTAATGTAAATATTTTTAATTTAACATACAATTAATTTAACTTTACAATAATTAAAATTTAAAATAACTATTATAGTTTTAACAGAAATACAGAAATAAATAATACATATCAAATATTACAAAAGTATAATTTAGAAATATATATTTCATTTAATTTTAGAACACTAATAACTTTAAAATATAATTACATAATTAATACGCATTGAAAATATATTTTAATTTAGAGAGTAATTAATTAAAAAATATTATTAATTTAATTTTAAAATATTGATCTAAAAATAATTATTTTTTTAAAAAAATGTTAATTTATAAAGTAAGAGTAGTAAAAACATTTATCTCACTAATACAACTTTTTAAATATATATATTTCGATTCAAAAGATTTGATAATTGAAATTCTTTTCTATATTTTAAATAACTTAAAGTAAAAATATATATTAAATTTTACTCATACAATAATTTTAAAAAACAACATCTAATAAAATAGAATCAAAATTTAAAACAAAATTTAATATTTTAAAAATAAATATATTTTAATGATATGTAATTTAAAAATATAAATAAAATTATACAAACACAATAAAATTGGAACCAAAATGAAAAAATAAATAAATAAATTCTAAACATTCAATGTTTCAAAATATAAATTTAGAATAACTAAAGTATATATTTTATTTTTGAAAGTGAAATTGAAATTTTTTCAAGATATTTAAGGAATAAAGCACAATAACTCAATAATATGAGCTAAAACTAAAAATTTAATTACAAATGCGATGTGTATTAAGTATAATAATAAAATATTATTTTTTAAAATAAATTTGATTAAAATATTTTATTTTTAAATAATAATTACTAAAATACAAATACAAAATTATGAGGAAGGATAGCACGAATATAAATATATTCTTCTTTTTCTTCATATTGTTAAAAGTAGATTTAAAAAAATAGTGAATTTAAAGAATAAATAAAATCTAATAAAAATACAAAAAAATATAAAATTTGCATGGAATATTTTAATGTAAATACATTTTCATTTAACGTACAATTAATTTAACTTTACCATAACTTAAAATAACTATTATAGGTTTTAACAGAAATACAAAAATAAATAATACATATTAAATATTACAAAAGTTGTTTTTTTAAACAATTTTAATTAAATATACAACTAATTGAGAAATAAATATTTCATTTAATTTTAGAACACTAATAACTTTAAAATATAATCATAGAAATAATACGCATCGAAAATATATTTTAATTTAAATAGTAATTAATTAAAAAATATTATTAATTTAATTTTGAAATGTTGATCTAAAAATAATTTAATTTTTTTAAAAAATGTTTTAATTTATAAAGTAAAAGTAGTAAAAACTTTTAGCTCAATAATATAATTTTGAAATATATATTTCGATTCAAAAGATTTTGATAATTGAAACTTTCTAAAGTGTAAATATTTCAAAAAAATTAACATCTAATAAAATAGAATCAAAATTGAAAACAAAAATAAATATATTTTTATTATATTTAATTTAAAAATATAAATTAAATTATACAAATACAATAACTCATCGAGTAAATATCATAAGAATCATATAAAATTGTAACTTAATGTCTCAAAAAATAAATTTTTAATTACTTAAATAGTATTAAATAGAATAGCACGAGTATATAATTTATTTTTGAAAGTGAGATTGAAAAACTTTCAAGATATTTAGGGAATAAAGCACAATAACTCAATAATATAATTACAAATGCAATGTGTATTAAATAAATTAAAACAATTCAAACAAATATAATTAAGATATGTTATTTTTAAATAACAATTACTAATAAAATTTAGCAAACAATATTTAAATATAAATACAAAATTATGAGGAAGGATAGCACGAATATTATATCTTCTTTTTCTTCATATTATTAAAAGTAGATTTAAAAAAATAGTGAATTTAGAATTACTAAAGAATAAATCAAAATCTAATAAAAATACAAATTAAATTAAATACAAAAATATAACATTTACATGGAATATTTTAATGTAAATATATTTTAATTTAACATACAATTAATTTAACTTACAATAATTAAAATTTAAAATAACTATTATAGGTTTTAACAGAATACAGAAATAAATAATACATATCAAATATTACAAAAGTATAATTTAGAAATATATATTTCATTTAATTTTAGAACACTAATAAATTTAAAATATAATTACATAATTAATACGCATTGAAAATATATTTTAATTTAGAGAGTAATTAATTAAAAAATATTATTAATTTAATTTTAAAATATTAATCTAAAAATAATTATTTTTTAAAAAAAATGTTAATTTATAAAGTAAGAGTAGTAAAACATTTATCTCACTAATACAACTTTTTAAATATATATATTTCGATTCAAAAGATTTGATAATTGAAATTCTTTTCTATATTTTAAATAACTTAAAGTAAAAATATATATATAAATTTTACTCATACAATAATTTTAAAAAACAACATCTAATAAAATAGAATCAAAATTAAAACAAAACTTAATATTTTAAAAATAAATATATTTTAATGATATGTAATTTAAAAATATAAATAAAATTATCAAAACACAATAAAATTGAAACCAAAATGAAAAAATAAATAAATAAATTCTAAACATTCAATGTTTCAAAATATAAATTTAGAATAACTAAAGTTATATTTATTTTTGAAAGTGAAATTGAATTTTTTTTCAAGATATTTAAGGAATAAAGCACAATAACTCAATAATATGAGCTAAAACTAAAAATTAATTACAAATGCGATGTGTATTAAGTATAATATAAAAATATTATTTTTTAAAATAAATGTGATTAAAATATTTTATTTTTAAATAATAATTACTAAAATACAAATACAAAATTATGAGGAAGGATAGCACAATATAAATATATTCTTCTTTTTCTTCATATTGTTGAAAGTAGATTTAAAAAAAATAGTGAATTTAAGAAAAATAAAATCTAATAAAAATACAAAAATATAAAATTTGCACGGAATATTTTAATGTAAATTCATTTTCATTTAACGTACAATTAATTTATCTTTACAATAACTTTAAAATAAGTATTATAGGTTTTAACAGAAATACAAAAAAATAAAATATATACATATAAATATTACAAAAGTAGTTTTTTAAACCATATTTAATTAATATACAAGTAATTGAGAAATAAATATTTCATTTAATTTTAAAACACTAATAACTTTAAAATATAATCATAGAAATAATACGACATCGAAAATATATTTTATTTTTAAATAGTAATAATAAAAAATATTATTAATTTAATTTTGAAATGTTGATCTAAAATAATAAATTTTTTTAAAAATGTTTTAATTTATAAAGTAAAAGTAGTAAAAACTTTTAGCTCAATAATATAATTTTGAAATATATAATTTCGATTCAAAAGATTTGATAATTGAAACTATCTAAAGTGTAAATATTTCAAAAAAATTAACATCTTAATAAAATAGAATAATAAAAACTGAAAACAAAAATAAATTATTTTTATTAATATATTTAAAAATATAAATTAAATTATCAATACAATAACTCATCGAGTAAATATCATAAGAATCAATATTAAAATGTAACTTAATGTCTCAAAAAAAAAATTTTTAATTACAAATAGTATTAAATAGAATAGCACAGTAGTAATTTATTTTTGAAAGTGAGATTGAAAAACTTTCAAGATATTTAGGAATAAAGCACAATAACTCAATAATATAATTAAAATGCAATGTGGTAGTAAATAAATTAAAAAAATTCAAACAAATATAATTAAGATATGTTATTTTTAAATAACAATTACTAATAAAATTTAGCAAACATATTTAATATAAATACAAAATTATGGGAAGGATAAACGAATAATTATATCTTCTTTTTCTATATTGTTAAAAGTAATTTAAAAAAAAATGAATTTAGAATTACTAAAGAATAAATCAAACTAATAAAAATACAAATTAAATTAAATACAAAAATATAACATTTACATGGAATATTTTAATGTAAATATATTTTAATTTAACATACAATTAATTTAACTTTACAATAATTAAAATTTAAAATAACTTTATAGGTTTTAACAGAAATACATAAATAAATAATACATATCAAATATTACAAAAGTATATTTAGAAATATATATTTTTCATTTAATTTTAGAACACTAATAACTTTTAAATATAATTACATAATTAATACGCATTGAAAATATATTTTAATTTAGAGAGTAATTAATTAAAAAATATTATTAATTTAATTTTAAAATATTGATCTAAAATATATTATTTTTTAAAAAAAATGTTAATTTATAAAGTAAGAGTAGTAAAAACATTTATCTCACTAATACAACTTTTTAAATATATATATTTCGATTCAAAAGATTTGATAATTGAAATTCTTTTCTATATTTTAAATAACTTAAAGTAAAAATATATATTAATTTTTACTCATACAATAATTTTAAAAAACAACATCTAATAAAATAGAATCAAAAATTTAAAACAAAACTTAATATTTTAAAATAAATATATTTTAATGATATGTAATTTAAAAATATAAATAAAATTATACAAACACAATAAAATTGGAACCAAAATGAAAAAATAAATAAATAAATTCTAAACATTCAATGTTTCAAAATATAAATTTAGAATAACTAAAGTATATATTTTATTTTTGAAAGTGAAATTGAATTTTTTTTCAAGATATTTAAGGAATAAAGCACAATAACTCAATAATATGAGCTAAAACTAAAAATTTAATTACAAATGCGATGTGTATTAAGTATAATAATAAAATATTATTTTTTAAAATAAATGTGATTAAAATATTTTATTTTTAAATAATAATTACTAAAATACAAATACAAAATTATGAGGAGGGATAGCACGAATATAAATATATTCTTCTTTTTCTTCATATTGTTGAAAGTAGATTTAAAAAAAATAAAGAATAAATTAAAATCTAATAAAAATACAAAAATATAAAATTTGCACGGAATATTTTAATGTAAATACATTTTCATTTAACGTACAATTAATTTAACTTTACAATAACTTAAAATAAGTATTATAGGTTTTAACAGAAATACAAAAATAAATAATACATATAAAAATATACAAAAGTAGTTTTTTTAAACAATATTTAATTAAATATACAACTAATTGAGAAATAAATATTTCATTTAATTTTAGAACACTAATAACTTTAAAATATAATCATAGAAATAATACGCATCGAAAATATATTTATATTTAAATAGTAATTAATTAAAAAATATTATTAATTTAATTTTGAAATGTTGATCTAAAAATAATTAAATTTTTTAAAAATGTTTTAATTTATAAAGTAAAAGTAGTAAAAACTTTTAGCTCAATAATATAATTTTGAAATATATATTTCGATTCAAAAGATTTTGATAATTGAAACTTTCTAAAGTGTAAATATTTCAAAAAAATTAACATCTAATAAAATAGAATAAAAACTGAAAACAAAAATAAATATATTTTTATTATATTTAATTTAAAAATATAAATTAAATTATACAAATACAATAACTCATCGAGTAAATATCATAAGAATCATATAAAATTGTAACTTAATGTCTCAAAAAATAAATTTTTAATTACTAAATAGTATTAAATAGAATAGCACGAGAACTAAAAGAATATGTTATTTTTAAATAACAAACTAATAAAATTTAGCAAACACTATTAAATATAATACAAAATTATTGAGGAAGGATAGCACGAAATAATTATTTCTTCATATTGTTAAAAGTAGATTTAAAAAATAGTGAATATTTAGAATTACTAAGAATAAATCAATCTAATAAAAATACAAATTAAATTAATACAAAAATATAACATTTACATGGAATATTTTAATGTAAATATATTTTATTTAACACAATAATATCTTACAAAAAAAAATTTAAAATAACTATTAGAGGTTTTAACAGAAATACAGAAATAAATAATACATATCAAATATTACAAAAGTTAT